>VYZP01006533.1:0-23212 GCA_013400635.1 Hypocryptadius cinnamomeus
GCAGGAACGACTTTTGTTATGCACCACACTGGAGAGCTTACAGACCTTCTGGCCTCCAACAAGGACCACAGCTCTGAGGTAATGCCAATATTTTCTGGGCTCATAGTTCAAAATCTGAACTAATTTTTATCTGTGAATTAAAAAATAAACCCTACCTTTTCTCAGTGCCAGTATGGTATCTAGTAATTCAACTTGTAATTCAACTGTCTTTGACAAAGGCAAGATTAAAATCAAGCGCAGTTTTTAGCTGTTTGCACCATACCATTAAAGTGCTGCAGACATTAGCAAGGCAAGATGACATCTTAAGAGGGGAGAGCATTGAAGTGGCTTCTGGGAACTCAAGCCCTGCAGCCACAGAGGTATGAACCCACACTACCTAATTACTCTGCACATATCCTGGAGTGCTGCTGCTGCTGAGCCCAGACAGTTTATGCACTTCTCCTTCAAACAAGAGGCCATGCCTTCAGACCTTTTCCACAACAGAGCAGCCAGCATGCTTTTGAAGACAATTATCATCTTGAGCTATGACCCATGCATGCTCCCTATCCTCCTCAAAAACAATCTGCCACAGTTTAAATAAAAATATCAACCAAAAGTTTGAAGTGGTAAAGCCTAAGCTTACAGGAGCTGTGTGATTTCCATGCTCTCTCTCTAATACTTTGTACTCCTTCCACACTCAAGCTTCAGCAATTAAGATTAGCTGTGTAAAAACATTTCAAAACACTCCAAGATTGATCCTTGTCTTTTTACAGCACTGTTCAAAGTCCAGAGCAAGGCATTTAGAAAACCACACCCAGCATCCTCAGTACGAAACAGGCCAGGCATCAGAGTAATAACCAGCATCTAAAATTTCTGAGAGAGGGCCCACCAAATCAAGAATTTTCTACATGCTGGTATATGATCTATGCAAGAAACAAATAAACCAGAAATATGAAGCTTTATGGGTTATTTCTAGTAACACATAATTGCCCACATAATATACCCTGCTTTTACCTCCACTGGAACTCATGCACGAGCCCAGAGGGATTGCTCAGTTCAGAGTAATTGCAATAAATGGTTCAATAGCCTTTACTGCCTCCTGCAGTGCTTTCAAAGCTTCTGTTTAGTAGGAGATTAACTGATACCAAAAAAAGGCAAATTAAAAGTCACTGCCATTTGGCATAAATTTGATCTCAGTGTTCCTTTTCATAGTGTAATTATATCTAAATGGGAGTGGGAGGGAACCCATGGATGCATTTCACATCGAGAAACCTCCCTCTCCTCTGAGGTCAGTTTCCAGTGACAATTTAGAAAGTATTGCCTCCCACTTTTGAAAATCCCTAGAAAAACCTAGGAAGGGAACCTGTCCTCTCAGAGAACAGAACTCCAGCTTCACGTGCTGCTGCAGGACTGCTGGGCTGGCAGCCTGCAGGCAATTCTGTCCCTTTCCAAAACAACTTGTCTGGCTTCAGGTTTTGTTTGTTTTGTATAGGGTAAACCAAATTTAGCTCTTTGTTGCTGTTACTTAGCACACCTTCTGCATTTTCTTTCTGCTAAACACAGGCAGACATCTAACTGATAGGAATTCTGCCTGCAGCTTACCACCCACCTGACACAAAAATACCTGAATTCAGGGAGAGCTGCATGAAAGAAACTTTACTCTGCTATTAACATTGTAAACCTCATTTCAGCAAGTGAAAAACCAGAAACACAAAGACAACTTAGCTCTAAAAAGCAAGTGATTGCCCAGGCACATAGCAGACAGGATCTGCAGGAGCTATCCAAACAGTCTTCCAGGAAAAAGGGAACAGCAAGTGAAATAGAAATGCAGAGACTGTCACTGCACCAGGTAAACAGCTGTGTGCCTAAAGGGAAGTGCTTGAACACCATTTTCTCCAGAAGGATGAGAGAGAGTAGCCAGAGCCCTGCAGAGTTTGAGATCAAGCTGTACCTTCCACCCTGACCACAGCCACCAGCATGAGGATGTGACATGGAAAACATGGGAACATTCCAGGGTTAGGGTGACCAGAACAACAGCTGACAGCTGAACTGGTATCAGATCATGTTCACAGAATCCTACGGTATCTCCGGGGGGAAGGACCCATAAGATCACATTGTTTCCCTTTCAGAGCCTGGCTGTATTTATCTAGGAACAACATTAATCTCTCAGGTTGAATTTTTCCAAAGTCTGCTGTGCAAACACTCAACAGGCACCTACATGCTTTTGCCAACATGCACATGCAGATCAAGTCACTAAAAAGTGATTTTAAATCCTTCGTTTCCTGGAACAAAGTCTCAAAAAATTTGTAAAGGTGGTGGTGGTCCTGTTTCAGGGTTTTAAACAACAACTAGCAAAATATAGGCAAAACCTCAAAGCATAAACATGCCAGAATCAGTAAGTTCTGAATTTTTTTGTTAAAAGCAAGCTTAAATCATAAATGCCTTCAAAACCTTTTAAGACAGAGGAAGCCAGAGTAATTTAAAGCAGTATCTTACAAGAGAGTGGTATGACCAAATACAAATCACAAGCCCATTTGCTGGATGCAGGGAATGGTAAGCTTTCTTCTCTAGGCTTCAGTCACCTTGATATAAAAACTGGCATTATAACAAAGAACCCACAGATACAGAAGCACCAGTGCTACACTCCTGTCATCCGGTTTATTGGAACAAAAGGAAACCTACTATTTTCTGTTAACACCAAAAACTGCACCGTATTTCACACCAAATGTGAGCCTATCAGGAAGAATCTGAACTGTGCAGCACTTCCTTGTCAAAGCCCTGAATTTGTAGCAAAACTTGATGTTTTCATGTTTCAACTTTTCTTTTAAAATCTTTTATTATCATGAACAGGCCTGTAGCTCTCCATTCAGGTACCTGATAATACAAACAGAGCTCACATGAAGTTACAGAGCTCTCTGACATCTGGAAGGAGTCTAAATCCTGTTGACAGGAAAATTCATCCCTATTACTGGTGTTAAGAGCTACATTTAAGCTTTCTGTCCATACATACAGGAGCAAAATAAGTCTTGAATCAGTTTTTCTTCCTATGTTTCTAGTTTTCCACATAACCTTAAAACTTAAGTAATGCATTAAATAATTCGTGTTTATTTTAAAATAAATGCACGTCAGCAGCATGCACAATTGAAGGAATTGGAAAGACCACGTACTCTTTTTGAAGCCTTTGGACGGGGGATGAGGCTGAAATCCTCCTGCTGGAAGCCCATAGCTGCTCATACGCTGCACAAGGCTGGCTACATTGCCAGATTTCTCCCTCCTGAGTGGCACAGCATCATCCTTGGGTTCTACATCCTTCTTAACTTCCTGAAACAAGAGATTTAAAAGACTCAGAGGCCACTTAAATCACCCAAGAGGTCAGTGGTTTTAAACAGGTGTACCATAGACTAACACATTTCAGGTACTTACCCTTTGGGGTATAATGACAAATTATACTCAAAAATCATGGCCTTCATCCTACAACTAAACATAGCCAAGACTGTAATAAATTTGACCTTTCCATACAATTGTGTTAGTAAACAGTTAACGTGCTGAGAAAAATCAGAAACAGGGGCAGCATATTAGTCATCTACTCTAAAACTCAGAAAAGGAGTTTTGATTCCAGAAGTCTCATATTACAACTTTTATGTAACAGCTTGTATTTGAAAACATTTTTAAGAATGTAAATATTACTTGAATGAAAGACCATAGGGTAGAGTACTAAAATATTTTCATACATAAAAGTGTATTAGGTGATCATCTCTGCCCCAGAAAGCTCCAAGGTGTTTACAGATGAGAGATGCAATTGCACTGCTGAAAGATGTGAGCAGAAAAGAAAGTGAGCTCCAAGAAACAGAGTGGGAGCAAGTGAGAGGGAAGATCTAAGAGGAAAATAATAGAGATACCATTTTTCTGGTTAATGTCTCACACTCTCCTGATCTTTCTAAATTAGAATGTTAGCGTTGAAATTGATTGTGCCAAACAAGACTGAGAAGTCTATAAACATGAAAGCACCAGTTCTTGACAAAAAGGCCAAGCTGCAACAGTTACTCTACTGCATCAGCTCATTTAATGGGATTCCACCAGAGAACAGATATTCTGAAAGAAGGAAATCATCACTTTGCACAAGAACAAACCCATTAAGTCAGATCAATGGCCCATCTATTGCAGAACACAGCTTCCAGCAGCCAAAATCCCAGATGCTCTTTAGAGCTCCTGCAGCTCAGATCCTTCCATGTTCCCAGAGCACCCATAAGGGTTCCATCAGGGAGATGGATCACCTCCCCTCCTCCTTTGCCTTCAGCTGGAGCTGTTGAATCCCTTTCTGCACCCATGGTCTTGTCTGCCTCCACAGCACCCCTGAGGATGCAAACACCCATAAGTACTTGCAGCTTTTCGTGATCCACTTCACAACAATTCTTGTATCCACCATCAGTAGCCACTGGTTAACAACTCCATGAGTTATTGCAGCTGTAGCTGCAATAAAATATTTAATACTTGAAAACAGAATTGGCAAGGCATATATATACACTGACTCATGTCATGTGAACTCTTGAACATGAGCTTCAAGACAACAAAGCCCATACATTGATAAAATGCCAGAAATATGAGAAACATATTCCCCAGGACCTGTCTGGTGCTTTTCGGACTACTACAGCCCAGCTTTCTTACTTGTAGCTGTCCAGCTGGAAAATTCAGCAGGTCTGAACACCCACTGATGCTCTTTCAAACATACTATGAACCTCAAGTTAAACAGACTAAAGCATCTTCCAATTTCTCAAAAGAACAGAGCAAGACTACAGACAGCAGGATTTTTCCTCCCACTCATCTCCATTACAGAAAAAAGGCTTTTCAGAAAACAGTCGAGTTTTGTTGTTACTCCTGTTGTTACTCTCCTTCCTCCACGGTGACTTCTGCCCTGGAGATCTTAGCTCTGCTGAGATCCAACCCATCTTCCAAGTTCAAAAAAACCCCAAAACAAACTAAAAATTAACCCCTCTTGACTAGCCTAGTATCCTGCCTACCTCTCATTTGAGCAGACATTTCATATTTCAAAGATTTTGTCATTCTCATGCCTACAGCTGTTTTTTGGCCCATTACCTGGAAGTCTGATAAAACCATAGGCAATGAAATTTGGCTACAGCTGAAAAGTTCGTCACCTCCAAAACACCCTTCTAGCTGCCTTGCTGACAAGGCCATTCTGCTCATCTTAAAAACATACTGGCACCTGAAAATCTGCCTAGAGTGCTTCTGCCTGCCCCTGGATTTTTAATTTTTTTTTTTTTCTATGCAATTTATACAGGTTTTAAAATCTCCAAGCTGCTCCAGGAACTAGTACTTCCCCAGGTTTCTCAATTGTAACACTTTCTAGTGAGGAGACAGCTCCAGGCTCCTTCCCGGGGTCAGCACTTTGTAAAAGACTTGAGAAGCAGCTGCTTCAATCGCTTTGTAAAAAGCACAGAGATGCAAAAAGGAAGTGGGGAAGCCCCACACAACCAGCTTGGTCAAAAACATAACTTTTTTTTTTTTTTAATTTATTTATTAGAAGAAAAAAGGAACAAAAACCAACACACACTACACTTCCAAATGCTAGAAACTATTGTGAGATAAGCACCACCTTAATCAGTAATTTGAATTAAACAGATAATATGCTTTTCAGTCCAGCATCAAAGGCAGCAAAATAATGGATAGGGTATAAATAATAGGAAATTATTTCACACAAAAGCAGTGCCCACTACAAAAGACCAAAGATCAAAACCAAAAAGAGGAATGCTTGAGCAACTTTCTTGCCAGGCTTGAGTCTCCACCTGAAGTAGTGACAGGTAGAAAATACTGTGAGTCTAACACAGGACAATTGCAAATTTTAGCAGGAAATACAGTGGAATTACATTAAAAAACAGGATCTAAAATAATTCTCTGTGTGGTCATTACATGCAGAAAATCTTGTTGCCTGATGCAAAGGCTGAAGATTTACTGATGAAGAATTTCCTCAGCAGCCATCAAAAAGAGCAATCAGACAGCGGGAGAGCCCGGCAGCACCAGGAAGGTATTCTCTGAACCTTCCTACCACAGCCAGCATAGGAAAGCTGTGAACACTTCAATACACACTTAAGAGAAATCATCCTAATCCAAGACACACAAAAGCAAAGGGGATGCAAGGGGAAGTTCAAGGTGACTGTGATAAAAACAGGAGCAGAGAGACTGCAAATCTGTCAGATTTACAAGGAGAAGATGTGGGTATGGGGCTGGTACCAGCCAGGTTTGAATCAGAGTCGACAGTGATGTTTTACTTTGTGTATCAGAAAACAGCAATGGAGCATCACATGGGGCTGCTTTGCAGCAAGGAGAGAAAAAACAACCACACGAGAGAGTTCTGCCACAGCAGCCAGGCATAAATCTAGTTTTGACAAAGAACTACAGAAGGTGTCAGTAAGCAATGCCTAAATGGGCCAGGAACAGCTTTTTTCATATTTAACCCTCTACCTTTTGTAACCCTCTTGTAAAGCAAGAACTATTCTTTTGATCTCATTGGTAAAGAACTGCAACGCTAATTATCCTTCCTTGGGGCATTATAAGCTATATTAAAATTAAACCAAACCGAAACAAATTCAGGAATCCCTGGTCTCCACACCTGCATGTGATCCACTTCACCACAACCCCGTAGTCCATATCAGTCTTCTAACAGCAGGGAAGTGCTCCAAGATTCATTTTTAAAAGCACACATCAGGATCCTCTGACATACACACCCATCACCCCTGCCAGCATCTTCATCCTGGGTATCATCCTTATGACTCCTTTCACAAAGGAAGTAATTTCTACACAAAGACCGATTGGATCTCTCAAAACTGGCAGTTATTGATGCAAACATTAATAGGGCATGAATTAAAAACATTAATAAGAATTTGCAACTCTTACATCTCCTCCAAACAGCTTGCTTGAACTTCAGTGTTGGAAAATGACACTGCTACAGGTCTCATCTCTGAGGTACCATTATACCCAACCTGAACATGCCCAAGACTCCTGTTCATGGGTTTCACAAGGCAGCTTTCTTTCTTTGTTTTTGGTGGGCTTGTATACCCAAATTATCAAAGAGAGTCTGTGTTGTTACAATACCAACAAAAAGCTCCAGGACACTTCATCTTGTTCCGAGGTGAGGTCACTGCCAGCCAGCAAAACCAAAATGGAAATATGACATTAACTGCAGCTGGAAATTTTAATATTTTTATTCTGCCAGTCCACTGCAGTTCAAGGCTTGTCAGTGTTTCCATGAGCAGCGCAGATTTTATGCATTTCTGACTTGGCAGTACAAGGTCAATACAGACTGTCTCTTGGCGTAAAACACACTCCACTGGGAAGCAACCACCCACTTGTTCTGTTGTGAACTACAGCAGTAGTCATAAAGGTTTGAAGTTTTCATAATCTCCACTAAATGTGCATTTCACAACACTTACAAACTCACTGCAGCCTGATAGGCAAAAAACAAGTCTATAAATTTAACTAGCCAAAAAAAAAAAGTGGTTTTTGCTTTAATTGCATCTGTCACGGTTTAATAATCCCTCAAGGAAATGTGTATGTTTACAAATAAAAATCTTAAAATCGTTTCAGTGCAGCAATGTGTGATGCAACTATTCTTTTTATATGCAGACAAAAATGCAACACATGTAAATGCATGCACAGCCTCATGATGCTGTTAAAACAAGCGGGAGCTCCTGACCTACTTCCAAGGCGAGCAGGAGCAGCCTCCCCTCCAGCACCGCCTGCCCACCCAGGCTCCAGCGGGGACAGCTGGATCCTCCCCACTTCCCTCGGCAGAAGCCAAGAGCTCTCAAATCAGGCAGGCAGTGGAGATACTGAAAGCAGGTCAGAGCGTCTGAAAGGCCAAGAGTTAAAAATACAAAGTCTATTCCTGAATTATAGGGCACAGAGAAGTTCATTATCCAGCAAATCTAAATCCTTAGCTAGATTCTTCAAGCATAAATATTAAGGCATCAGCTGCCATCTCCTCCTGTGTATGCCATTACAGAAGGAACAATCATCTTTAGACTTCTTACATTAATTCCACTGTAACGTCAGTTTGTGTAAAAACGATGTGCATTACTCTTAGTGGCTGAGTACATTTTAAAGCAAGATCTCAAGAAGCAGATAATGGTCTCAATCGCTAAAGAGGCTGAGATGCAGAATACACAAAGATAAATGTCTGAGCCTACACATACAATTATCTCGTCTCTATTCTTCTCCATCAGAACAGCAATGAAGAACTCATGGACTGACAAATTAAGTCCATGACTCATATTTTACTGAGTAGAAAATAAGTAACTCAGAATTGAACCTGTCATTTTAGGGGACAGGGAGGAATTAGAAGCAGGCAATAGTTCTATTTACACAAGTTCACAGCCTGCAAAATCCCATTCCTGAAAAAAACCACATAGAAATGTGACTGTACAAAAATACATATAAAAATCTGTACAGCTGCCTACAGAGGAGAGATTGTCATCTGTAACCTGTTCAAGAGCAATGAAACCTCAGTTCCTGGAGCACAAAAATCTTCACATAACTAATTATTTAGGCACCACATTTCCAGTTTTAGTAACAGCAACAGACAGGCAGGCACATGGCAGCCTTAACAGCTCCTGTCACTTAAATCTTAGATATCCCACATCCTTTCATTTTGCCTATGTCTCTTCCTTCAGTAGGAAACATGATTTCTCATCCTCAATGTTGGTGCCCGGAGGCAAAATATTTAATAAAGGCAATGAAAGAAAGATGAGTAATGTGCAGCTATTCCTACCTGTCTCATTACTTTACCTGAGCTAAAGGGAAACATCAAGAAAATCTATGGACCAAAATAGCTGAGAAGCTGCTGAGCTCCTTCCCTGAAGCATTCAGGAGACCAGAGTAGGTTCCACCTCCCAAGAGAAGAGCTTGGCTGGGAGAGGTCAGAGGCTGCCCCAGACCCTCCAGAGAATTAAACATTATTCTTGAAAATAGAAACAAATCACCTAAAGATGAAAGCAGCTATCATCTGAAGAACAGACAAGATGGATAACCTTTATTTTGCAAGACAACTTACCTCCTGGTAAGATTGACAGGTGACATGGGTTGATTTTTGGGGCCTTAATTTATGGTCAAAGTAGGGAATGTTTAACAGTGAATCACTGGGTTTAAGTGTTGACCCTCCATCAGGCTGAATCAACAGAGGCAGCATCACTCCCTGCCTTTGCCTCTTCGTAGTCTGACTTGTTGCTTTCTATTAAACCACACCCATATCACATAACACTGTTTAACAAGTTACCAACATTTTCACATGTGTTATAATCTATGCTAAATATAGACATTTTAATCATACTGTCTCCTTGTGTGGGAGGAAAACAATCATCAATCAGGCAAGGTATCACTATTTTCTCACAATATGCAACATGTAGAGTAAGTGGGATCTCCAGGAAGCATAAAAAATTAACTGAATTGCTGCAGATTTACAGACTAAAACCTGAGTCATCGAATAATTGTGATACTTGAAGGTCAAGAACAGACAAAGAGCTGAACTTTCCCACATAAGGAACACTCTATAGAGGTAATGTAGAAGTAGGCTTGAAGTTTCAGATTTTGATACAGATTATAAAAATATATGCATATAGTTTTTATATATACAAATAATTCAATTTTGTCATGGAGAATTGGATACGTATAAACTTTGCACCAAGCAAGTGTCAAAACAGAATCTGATGTGAAGTCTTGTAAATATTGGCAAAATACAAGAGACCTCAAGTAAAACTTAAAAGCCCAGATACAGGAAAGCTCAGCAGTCAGCTCATCAGGTCTGTCAACAGCACAGCAAGGAAACCTAAATTAACAGGAATAAATAGAGGAAGCACAGATCTTTACATCAGTGTTTCCCAACCATTTAATTAAGAAAAGAGGTCATTTTAAAATACTTCTGAAAATAATACCTTAAGACTATTTTATGGTGTTGTCATGTTCATAGCCAGATAAAACTGTTTTAAAATGCTGATTGCATTTCTTCTCTATTATATTTGCTAATACATATATATGAAAATTTAATTGTTTTTCTTGTAATTGTTTTATAGAATAACAGTTAATATCCTGTCAACCACCAGCCACAAAATAGTGCTTCAGATCAATGAAAGCAAGAATCACATGTGGCAGAAGGCAAGACAGAGCTCCAGCTCCCAAAGCACATGTGTTTTATCAGCTTCCCCCACACGGGAAGGCAGGAAGACATTTCTTTCCCTTCTCCCAGTTAATTGCCTCTACTGCTGGTCCAAAGAAACGTGGGATCCAGTAACCACTACAGGTTCACTTTGATGCTCAACTCAGATCCCTTGTTCCTTCTCACCATCATCCTGCCTTTCTGCCTCCGCTCTGTTGCAGTCAGCTTTCTTCTTCCCTGCATCCTTCTTCTTCCCCACCATCTCTTTGCATTCTCTGTACAACCTTCAGCATTTCACTCGTGGCCACAAGTTAAAACACTGACACATCCACATCCCTTCACAAGTCTTGCCTAGGACACAAAATTAAATGCTTAAGAGATTGCCAAATAAGGGCTGAAAATATAAATCTGGAGTCTCAGTGGATATTAGAAAAGGTTTAAAGATTAGGCGTTACTAGGAGTTACCAGAGATTCATACATTAACTAACACTTTTAACTGAAAACGCATCTTGCTTTCTGCTCCTGTTTTGAAAATATCTATGTAACATGCTTATCACCATCAGTTTCTAAAAATTCAAAAGCTTATTACACCAAGTCCAAAGCTAATGAATTCACATACATACACCAAAATATACTTTTACAAAGTGAAGAGCATCAAAAAAGCTTGTTAAACCTAGGAAATATTTACCACAATAAACTTTCAGATCAGCTCATGATATTGAATAAAGCCAGTGTTCAAGGAACACATACATTTGAAACTCAATACTGAAAGCACTACAATAGAGAAGACCTAACTTCCCCCTCCAAAATTACGAGCCACCAAACAAAAAATTCACAATTGGTGCAAACATTACGAGATGAGAGGACAGAGATGAGCTACCCTTGTGCAGGTTTAAGCTTCAAGTTCACACTTGGATTATTTCATTCCACCTCATAAAAAGCAAAAGAACTGATTTAATATTAACTGTGTTGGGTGTATACATATGTTGATTTACGAGACATATGGCAAAGGACTACTACTACATGGCTGGAATGTGCAGCCAGAGCCTCCTGGGATGTAACAAACATTACAGCAAACAGCACCTGGATAACTGACCTCTTTGGTCTTATTACATCTGCTAATTCCAGAGTGCATATTTATAGCTGTATTTTAGACTTCTGTACACAGGAAAAGTCTAAACTTAAAAGTCATGTTCCTGCACAAGCCCACTCAGTCCCTGCTGCCCGGGATGCCAGCAATACTTTGTGCAGTTTACTCAGTGATGGTTGCAAACACCTTCTGATGAAGCACACCCTGTTTGCAGCCTCCAGGCAGGGAATGGTTGCCTTGATCCTGTGCTTGGAGAGAAAGCTATAAAATTACACACAAATCAAGTGTAACAACTAAATAAGGACAGACAAAGGAGCAGACTGCTTCACGTGAGTACAGGAATAAGGACATGTGTAAACCTGCTGCTCCTTCCACACAAACCATCACGCTCAATCAGAGCAGCTCTGGGAGTATCCAGGAGTGTGCCATTACCACAGAGCAGCATCACAAGCTGATATGGCATTTAGGAAAGCAAGAGGCACAGGTACAATCAACAAACTTGGATAACTCAAATCAGAGGGAATGATTAGCATATTAAGCAGTATTCGCACAGGTCATTAATCATGCTTTATCCTGCTGTCCTTCAGAACAGCAACTTAAGTTCCATATCAGTGCTGCCACTGAGCCAAAACTCAGAAGCTCTTTCCACTTCTCTCCTGCTCTTGACAACACAGTATCAACATATATATAAATTTCATATTTGAAAAGATACTAAATATTACAAGAACCACCAGTGTTTTCCCCATTCTTTGTTCACATTCAGCCACTGAAGACTTCACAATGGCACATCTTTTTATTCTTAAAATAAAACAATGGTTTGTGAATGCAAAGCGAAATCTTTTTCTCAGGTGATTTTTTCAACATCTTAAAGTACAGGTCATCTTGGACAGCGAAAGGGGCACATAATTTCAACAAATTTCCTGCAGTTAAATAGCTCACTTTTGAGGAAAGCATCTGTGACATTTCAGATCTAACAGTCCATCAAGATAAATATCTCAAATAGTCAACTCACTTGCATGCTCTTTCTTACCAAACAAGACACTTACACTGCCTTGAAATAATTCACACATCCTCAACCAACACCAATAAAGGAAATTGCTGCGTGGATGTGGTGACAGCTAAAAAGAAAACCTGATACACAGGTGCCCACAAATGGCTGTGTGGGCAGAGCTGGGTCAGCAACAGCAGCCCTACAGTGCTAAATCAAGCACACCTCCACACTTCCCCTCTTCATGCCAGATACAGTCACATCACAGAGGGACTTCACAGGGTTGGGACCCAACTGGTCTGAACCAGGCAGTCAATCCAGTGACTCAATTGGAAAAGTCACAGAAGTAAGAATAAATCACAGGGGGCTCTGAAAGACAGTGAAAATGTTGGCATATCAATGCCATTGGTTATATCTGTCAATGTTTTCAGTTGATTTAATTTTCTTTACTGTTGTTTTTAGAAACAACAGTTTCCACATCCTAAGCAAGGCTCACCCAAGCCAATTACCAACATTCCAGTTGGAAAAAACCTGTTTCCTTGTTTATTCCGGCCAAAACAGCTGGATAGCAGAGACTTGTCTCTCACCCCACTAGCACAAGCATCATTATCACCATTCTCAAAATCCCAGGCATGTGCCAATGGATGGGATTAGAAGGTGCAGCTCAGGCAAACCCACAAGGTACCCCCTGAAATGACACTCTCCTCCAGTGGCCCTGTTTCCCCCAAAAGCCTGAAGAAAAATCAGCAGGAACAATGGGTTGGCACCACAGTATTGGCAACAGGTGTTAAAGCACCAGCCTGAGTGCTCAGCTTCACTCCTTGCCTGAAGACAGAGCCCAGTGCTTCTCTCATATACTCAGCACTGAAACTGAAATTACTTAATATGGCATTCAATCCTGCATGTCATCTTTGTTTCTGAGAAACAAGAACCACCAGCTGTGAAGCAAACATCACCTTCTTACCAGCAGGGCTGCCTACTCTGCCTGGGAAGCACTGCTGCTTCAAGCACTCAGTGTCACCTCCCTGCACAACCACTGCTAGTGGTGACAGTTTCTTCAAAACAATAATAAACCAAAGGAAAAGGCTGTATAAACTGAAATGTAATTTGACCAACAGGACTGATAAATTGCTGTATATCTTGCTTTCTCCAAGACTTACTTGGATGCAAAGATTTTGGACAGAATACTTTAAGGAGCAGACGCCAACATTTTGGAAATAGGTATTTTATTCTAGTCCTTAAATACATTCTACTTATTTCAAACTAAATGCATATGGCTTAACCTATACCCATTGCTTAAAAGTTTATTTATTCATCTGCTTTTATAACTAATGTTACTACACTTTTTAACCATGCCCAGATTAGAACTAACCTAGAAGAGTCTGTCTTGTCTGCGATCCCTCCCAACTCCATGATTCCTGTTTTAAGTTCTGGGTGAGGTCAATTTTTGAAAAGGAATTAAGGAAGATGCTATGCTTGAAGGAGCTTTCAGCCAAAACTTCTCTCACTGGCTTACAGCACACTTGTGTTTAACAGCATCCCTCCAGTGAGAACACAGGACAGAAGCACCAAACACAGGCTTAAGAAGGTAGGTCAGCGGTGCTACTCTGAAGTGTTCGTCTAGGGGTGATGAAAAGGGAAGAAAAGAGATTTGGGCTGTGTTTTGTTCCCTCAAACACAGACCAGGAAGTTGAACAGAAAGAATCAAATGAAAACAAATCATCCTTTTAGAAAGGAACTCCTTCTGCAAGCAAAGTAGTTGTGTGCAATCTATAAGCATGTCCCTATACTACAGAAAGGCTCATGAGCTAAACCAACCCCAAGTCATGTTATTACACAAACAATTCTAAGACCAAGAATTTACACCATATACTAAATAAACTCTCAAAATCATATTGCAAGCATAACTTTTAAATTCATGCTGTCTCCATTCACTACCCCGAAACACAAAATCTGTTTACAACATTTCATGTTACGAACATATGGAAAATAAAACAATCTTACCACTTCCAAGGACATATTTGCTCGAACACGCCCAGTGTTGCAGACTTTTTTTTATTTAGGGGGAGGAAGAAAAATGTCACAGCGAGCAAAGTTCACGTGTTAACCTGGAGAGGATCCAAGCTCGGCGCTAGAGCAGCAGCAGCTGCTCACACCTGCGCAGGCAGCAGGCTGTCCCTGCACCAGCTCCAAGGCTGAGGGGCTGCATGGCCCAAACTCGCTCAGAGCAGGGCCCAGCTCGCTCACCAGAATGTCCCCAGAGCCTGCTGGCAAACTTCTCTGCCTTAACCAATGAAAGCTACTGATTAAACTATCCACTGCTCCTCCCTCATCCGAGTTACTGCCGTGAGCTTATGATCAAACTGGTTTTACTACCATGTAAAGCCTATTACTCACAATACAACTATTTACAAAACTAAGATAGCAATAAATGAAATAAACCAAGGAACTTCAGTTCTTAAAAAAAAGTTCTCAGCTATGTAGAGACAAAAACCTTAAGAAAATAAGCAGAAGCATGAACACCAAATCATCACTTTCAATTATCAAAACAACAGGTGTCTGGAGAGTGAAGAGAATTACTCAAAACAAACAAAACGACAAAAATAAATCTTAGTCCATCTTGTCAAAGTAAATGCAAAAAATGAGTAAAGACTCATTGGGCCAGAGAAAAGAGGGAGGTCTGGGGGATTTCCTGAAGGAGGGGAGACCTGGACTCTTAATCTTTACTTTCAGAGAACTGTTCCTGTACATTATATAAAGTCTAGAAGCAAACAGAGGTAAAACCCAGCCCAAAATCAAAAAGTCTTCCACATTCCACAAACATTAATATCTCAAAAAACCTCACACATTCCATCTAACAGCATTACTACACTTCTCTAATTCACATTGGAAACAAACAAATGTGTGCACATTTTTCACTTTGATGGGTTTTAGAAAGGAAAAGCTGCTCTTAAAGAAAACAGTACAAGTCTGCTAGGTTCCATTGCTAAATCCTTTCAGGAATTTATGAAGTTGTTTATTTTAAATTGCCCATAAAGGAAG
Source organism: Hypocryptadius cinnamomeus (assembly GCA_013400635.1). Classification (NCBI taxonomy): domain Eukaryota; kingdom Metazoa; phylum Chordata; class Aves; order Passeriformes; family Zosteropidae; genus Hypocryptadius; species Hypocryptadius cinnamomeus. Next base: position 15,262 of record VYZP01006533.1, read on the forward strand.
AAGCAGAAAAATGGCAATAACAATGTCAGAAACAGGAACTCTAATTCAACCCCACTCAAAGAGGATATGCACACAGTTTAAACCGGAATTTCAGATGAGGTTTCGTTAATAACACTGGAAACATGTGCACTCCAAAACCCAGCTCTGCAATACAGGCAGAACATCTTTAAGAAGCTGCAGCACTGAAAAGTGAATTCAAGGAAATGAGCTTCACAAGTAGGCACTTGCTTGCACATTTTTTTTAACCTGCTTGTATTCAACTGTACATTTACCACCATCTCCTGGTTTTAGGACTGCTTTGGACATCCCACACACAGAGTTCACAGGCAACTTTTACAATACCTCCCACTCCCCACCCCACGCAGTGGCACTGCACAGTAGTATCCGAGGATGTTTCAGAAGCTCTACCAGTTCTCTTTCTTTTAAAGCAAAATGATGCAAGTCAGCACCAAGAACTGCATGCACCTCTTGGGACAGACCATCTCAGACTGCTCATTAACCCAGCAAGTGATGAGCTCACAGAAAATATCCTGGTCCCAGCTGGCACCAGGAACCAGACATCACCGAGCTCTGGTCATTCTCCAGGATCTCCCTATCAATATGCAAAATGCTTGGGTAGAAGCCATTAAAACCCAACCAAAAAGTTACCATATGATGTTATAAGGTACCAAGCATCAGCATTACATCAGTGTCCACAAGAAGCTTCCATCAATTCCTTTCTCCATAGGAGTGTTTCAAAGTCACATAGTGCTTAGCACTGCACACTGTACAACAAATTAACCCAATTAAAAACACAGTCTCAGCTTCCTCTGCTGCACTTTTGACAGCAAAGACCCAACTGCTACCACTGCATGAAACAAGCCTACCACCACAATTTAAAATTATTTTGCATATTTAGAAGATTTGAGAAATAAAAGGAAGACATAATCAAAAATCTACTTCCTGCTTTAACAACCCAAAATGAAGCTGACAGAACTTAGTCATGCTTCAGACAGAAAAGATGCATTTGTCAAAGCATGAGAAGTGGCATAAAATGGCAGTAAATCCAATGTATGGGCAGAGCCCAGGGTGAGGGAACAGAAGGGGACTGATCTGCTTTAGCAGTGAGGATACAGTCTGAATCTGGGGCATCCAACATATTCAGGCAGCACGCAGCAATAATCCTCCTGCCCACATTTTGCTTGTCTTTCAAAGAGGCAAGAAGCAGCCTTGCGCTGCCCGACAGCCAAGGACAGTTTGCAGCTGGCACCAAGGCAACAAGCTATTTTCCTGCCCTCACACAGGATGAAGAAGAGACAAACTAACAAAATTAGCAAAAAACAAACTAACTTGAATTAGAACCTTCCTCCCAATTCTCTTCCAGTTGATGAAAATCAAAGGCTTTTATTTCTTTTTTTAAAATAATTTATCTTCTCTAATAACATCTAGCATTTGAAAAAGAAAACATGTTTATCTTTACCGAGTTTATTTATGTTTTTAAATTTTACACATGAAGGCAAATCTAGTGGATAACACATGCACTTTCAGGTTCAAATTTTAGTCTTTTCCAGATCAGCACAAATTAAAATTTACCATCCATGGAGAGGCTATATCCTGGCCACAGTTCAATTCTTAACAAACCAGTGAGTATATATATGTCACCAAAAAGCCACAAATTTAACAACATCACGCATTCAGGCCAGATCCTCATTTAATGCATGAAATTACACTCATAACAGTAGAGTAAGACGATCCTCTCAGAAAGTGATAAATATTTAAGCAGAGCTCCAGAATTTTGCAACCAAACATGTAAAACTTGGTGCAACCCTTAGTGCTGCCCACAGTAATTTGTGCTCTCTGGTCACATTTCTGTCCTCTTTCAGACTTTTGTGCTCCTTCCCTTTCATGTGGGTCATGAGAAGTCAGCAATACTCATCTCTTGTCAGCATCCTCATTGTTCTTACCACTCCCAATCGTGGTGGCTGCTCTCAGCAGCAAACCAATAAATCCATCTCTCCAGGGACTTTCCTCATTCACAGGGCCAAAGTCCAGCCCTGCTTGGGCCCATCTCCACCTCCCTCCAGCAGGTCACCCACACCTTGCAGGTGTTAACAGCACACCAGGCCAAGAAGGGGCATCTGAGTTTAGTTGCTGAGGCTTGGTACTTGCAGCATTCTGGTCATAGTAATATCCCATAGATCCTGCAGCATGATCCAACAACCTGCTACAGCAGCAAATGCGAATGGTTTGAGAGGAGGCACAACAAACAAACAACAACACACCACCAAAACACTTTTCTGCAACAGCTTTCCCAGAAATAGTCTCTCAAACTATCACTAGCTGTAAATTAACTTTTACAAAGAAACTATAATTAAATTGACCATGAAGAAAACACTCAACTTTCACTTTCCCAACAATCAATGCTTTCCCATGATCTCACCACCGCACAACAGCCTTCCAGCCTAAACGTTACCATCTTGAAGAAAAGTTCAAGAAGGCAAGTTACCCCTGTTGTCATGAAACAAGTGATCATTTTCTTCTACACAGCTTTCCTCCTGCTTCTCCAAACCCCTACACCTTCTAGAAAACTGACTGTCCCCTGTAATTCAGGACATCTGACCATACCATGCACATATGAACAGCTGGACAGTTAAAAATACCTGCAGCTGAGATGTCAGGATGAAAATAATTTTTTTAAAAAGTTTATAAAAGCCACAGCTGCAGAAGGACAAGAAAACACCCAACAAGTATGGTAATTAACACAGAAACATGTCACATCCGACCCATCTTTGCAGCAGGACAAACTGATGACACACAAACCAGCAAAGAGCCGAGGCTGATGCTTTCTCCCTACACAGCACTTGAGAGCTAATTAAGAACATCAGCACAGTGATCATCAAACACCACGTGAGGTCAAATTACTATTTATACAGGACTCAAAACCCAAAAATTACTTCAAACTAAACTACCAACAACTTGAAAATGTTAGACAAATGAAAAGCATTTGTAGGAACTTTCCCTTGGTAGGAGACCCTTTATGAGAATAACTGGATGGTTCCCATCAGTTTTAAAAGGAAAATCTTAAAACCCCTCACAGTAAATCAGAAAATAATAATTTCACTTTTTCAATTTTTCAGAAAAATTGTCAAATTTAAAGTAAGTGTAAAGAAGCGTTTATAGCACTGGACCAATATTCCCTTAGGTTTTACAACATGAAAGTATCACAGTAAGATACACTGGATAGTTCTGGTTTGCAAAGAATTAATTTCACATCAAAAGGGGCAGGAATACCTACATTCACTTGGACTACATGGAAGTGTTACACCAAGGAGTTTGCAGAGTCACAAAAAAGGTAGTGCCAGCAGCAGAGCCCAGGGTAAAGCAGAATTGCCCCATCAAATAAAGCAGCTTGATCCAGGCTGAAGAATCCACATCAGCACAGTCTGAGGGTGCAGTTTTTCATTACAGATGAGCTGAGCTGAGCTGTGACCCCACTTTGCCAACCCTCTCATGGCTGGATGTCTTCTGTAGGGGTAGGTTTAGGGGTTTTTATATTCTTGTTTTTTTAATCAGTTCATCCCACTAAAGCAGGTAACCATGGCTACAGATAACTTGGTTGAAGTCAGAGTGACACAGAACACATAATGCAAGGATAAAGGCCAAAATAAATGCTAAAGTAAGAACAGACAGCAGAACTTAAATTTTAAAAATCTTCAAAAGCGTATTTTAAAAAATGTCAGCAACATGAATGTCTTCAAATTAAAAAAAAAAAAAAAATCCTATTACAAATACAACTTTTGTGTATTTCAACTATTTCAAAAACAATGAACCAGCCACATCATCACAGTAAAATCAAGCCAATGCAGAAAACTCACCTTCACAAAATTGTCAGGGAACATGCCCCTTCTGCCATTTAACTCCCCTTCCAACCATCCTTCTTCCTCCAGTTTTTTCACATTCCTGATGATTTCCCCAACTCGGATTGTTAACTCATCATCATGCACTGCATCGTAGTCATATTCCACAATATAGTCCACTAAAAAGGAAAAAAAAACCACATGCACAATGAATACAACCCAGACTGGGAAATGCATATTCAAAAGGCAAACCTAATAATGAATGCTAAAAACAGGCATCTCCCTCACAGCAATGCTCATTTGTGAACTGTGACATTCCCATGTATTTTTGAGAGGGAGAAACAATTGGATAGTCACCCATTAGAATAAAGTCAATTTAGGAAGAGGACACCAGGTCATATTTTGGTGGTGGTGGGTAGGTTTTTGCTCATGTCTGGTGGAAGGAATTGCTGGCAATGGTTTTTTTCCCCCACCAAGTTCCAGCTGAAGATTTACCAATTATGAATCACTGCCCACAGGGCAAGTGCTTCTGACTCAGTGCCCATCTGGGGCCAAGGATCAGACACTGTGTGTATGGTACATACTTGCAATGCTTTGTTAATCCTCACACTTGAGCCTGCTACTATGTTTGCAAAAAACTACTTGCTGCACACAGAATTTTTGCAGGTTTGATCCAAGAAATTCAACACTGTCAGAAGGTGTGTGATTGACAATATCATACAACTTAAATTGCAAATATGTAAAAAAGCACCCTCCTTCAGAGTCATTTGGTTTGTGTGAAATAGAATAAGCAAGTGAGCTTTACTTTTGATATAATTAAGTTTACTCAGGGGAGCACAGCAGTGTATTCACACACTTGTCCACCTGTTGCACAAGATCCAAGATAGTTGCTCACTGACAGCTTAAGACTTGTTTGGCAATAAAGACCCATTTGTTCATCAAGAAATTCTGTTCATGCCTGAAATTTCCACAAACCTGCAGCAATCAAATAATCTTCTCTCTCTCTCATATTCAGTCAAATATCCAGGCACTGCCAAATGTTAAAACACTGTCCTCACTGAAACCTCCCTCTCCTCTGCAGATCACAAGAGCACAAGGTTAAAAGACAGAAATCCTGAAAGGTTGTAGAAGTTTTTTTGCCCAGGTTAATCTATTCTATCAGTGCATAATAATACCCAACAATTAATTAAAAAATTAAGGACTCAAATGGGAAGAAGCATTATTTCCTTATTATTGAACTTAAGGCTGCATTAAACCAATGTGTAATTCTGATCTGTGGGCAGTTTTAATCACAAGTGCAGCTGCAGTAATTGCTATTAAGCCTTTATCCCTCTGCTGCCTATGGACAGCCAGAAAACCCTTAGTAAAAAACAGAACCACATGATGGTGCCATGAATGCAAGAGATGCTTGAATGATATGTCTGGCAAACTATTTTCTAAATGCACCCATTAACAAAGGAACCAGTAGACATAAACATGAAGACTTAATTTTGCTAGACTTAATTTGAAGACTTTATTTTTAAACTTTCTTCCTTTAACAAAAACCAATTATTTTCTTCCTTATAAACAGAAGTCCTCACCAGAGTTACCTGCCTATGATACACATCTGGAAATTCTAGCACACACTTTTTGTACTGTAGACATTCATCTTTGCCAAATGTACTCTTTAAGCTTGTTTCAAAGCATCATATTCCCCCATTACTGCCTACAGCAAGCAGAGTAGTTCTGTCTTGCTTCTGCACACAATTGTCTCTTGAGTGGCTGACAAAATATTGCCAAACATACAGGAAATTCTGGCAGTCACAAATCATAAAGACAACAGCCATTCATCACCTAAGAGTCTGAAAATGAAAACATCACCTTCCAACCAATTCAACCCAGCCATTCTGGAAACCTATAAATGTAGAAAAATGTGAGAAATATCCATGTCACATATTTCTCTCATAATACAATGCTTTGAAGCACATAAGCAGGTAGCATATCTATAGAACAGCTTTACAAAGCTAAACATGGAAAATGGATCACAACAGAGTGTCAGTCACGGCAAATGCTCACAGCAGTGACTTGAACTGCCGAACACCTGGTCCTTTTTCCACAGCAGCAGCAGATAATCACACCCACACTGTGTCAACATGAACCAATTCTACTGAAAGCTTATTTATTCCCTTGGGAGAACGTTTCTGTATTTGTGTTTGAAATGCACAGCACATTCATTGGTCACCTTTCCAGACTACAAAACATCAGCTTGGTCAGGCCAACAACAGAGAGAACCTGAAGAACCTCCCAGTCACCATCCACAAGTCTTTATGTTCCAAAGACAAATAGCAGTAAACAGACATCAGCTTCTTACACCTGAAATTGAGGTGCTGAATCTCCTCCTGTATTTGTGAGTGATACCCAAAGCCACCCTTACTCTCATGGATACATAGACAAAACAGATATGAATTCTGTTGCCTCATCTGTGGAAGTGAAAGGGACCATGGGGAATGTTAAGATATTTCATCCCTTAGATTTTTTTCATATGATGGCAGAGGATCAGCAAGGAGCTACACATCCCATGTCTTGCTACCATGTGGTCCTCAAGAGCAGTTAGAAATCTTGCTTTTCGATATTAGTAAGTAGCACTAGTTGAATCATCCAGGTGATGGGCAAGAAACCTGTGTACTGCCAAAACAGTCCAGATTAAATAAATCTCTGAAAAATACTAAAACATAATATTGACCCAAGTAAAAACAGAGTCCAGCGATGACAGAAAATGTTTTTAAGGAAACACAACTCCTTATAATAACACTAAATAGAAATTACATTCATTTACTGATTATACATCTTAATGCTTGTACTAGTTCTGAATGCTTCAGGTTCTCATTTAAAAGCTTTACTTTAGAACTGATACACTGCAATCAGTCAGCAGTAAGGCGGACTCCAGTAATATCAGCTGGTCAAAACTATTTTTAAAAATTCTCAACTGGTAGAAGGTGCAGCAGAACTCCTCAGCAACACAAGCTATCAAACCCACCCATCTTATTTCCCCTCTGCTTTTTACACTGCTTTCTCCTTTTCTAACCTCACTCAAATCAATTATCTGGAGCTTAAAGTCCATAATGATCAAGTCTCTAATGAAAAATAGGCTTAAGCAGGAACACTGTGAGGTTTACAGTGCTCTTCTAGCACATCCAGGAAACACTGAAGTTCACCTGAGAGGGGCAGAGAACTTTCTCCTGAGTTTTCACAGTATCTGCATACAAGGAAAGGCTGAAGGAGCTGGGAAAAGGCTCAGGGATATCTCATCGATCAGGGTGTGGAAAAGACCAAGCAGTGCCCAATGAAAACACAAGTGGCAGTGGGACAAAAGGAAAACAAACAAATGCCACTTGAACATATATAAATACACTGTCATCCAGCGATGACAGCTTTCCAACATACTCAGGAAACCTTCCAGATGGTGTTTTTTGAAGGTCCTGACCCATTTTCACAGGCAACTGATTAAAATCAACACAGCTACAAAAAAATTATTGACTGGACATATTTGGGGGAAGATGGGTCTGTGGGAAGGGTCTGCTCAGCTCTTGCTCTTTAGTAAGATGACAACCTCATTAACAAAAGAAGAGTGAAACAATTGGGTTGGACATTAGGAAGAAATTCTTCACAAAAGGGTGAAAAGAGTGATCATATATCAGAATGGCCTGCCCAGGGAGGTGTTTAAGGGGAGACTGGATGTGGCACTTAGTGGTTTGGATGGTGTTTGGTCATAGGTTGGATTCAATTATCTCAGAGGTCTTTTCCAACCTGGCTGATTCTGTGATAAAACAAACCAAACCCATCAAAGCCAGGCAGCAGCCACAGACTACATTATTCCCCCCAGCACAAAGTGTCCTACCTAACACCTCTGACAAAACAGCTCCCACTGTCAGCCAAGGCAGAAACACTGCCTGCACCAGGCATTCAGTCTCTGCTGGCACAGCTGCACTTCTCACCTGTCCAAACCTTACACAACCAGCTCTTCTGCCAACCACATCCCACTGCCAAGGCAGAGGCCAAGTCTCCCAAAAAGCATGGCCACATTACACCCATCTCATATGATTTTAAACAAAGGATGCTTTCAGCTACCCAGACAC
>VYZP01006534.1:1956-15224 GCA_013400635.1 Hypocryptadius cinnamomeus
TGCAGAAATGATAGCGATAATTATTAGTGCTCTAATTATACTTGTATAATATTTGCAGAAAAAAAACCCAAGGTACTTTTCAAAATATATTCCGTATATTAATGCCACTGATTTACCATTTATTGATTGAATGACTGATTGATTGATAACAGTGTTGAAGATTTTATATGCAGAGGGAACCTTCCACAGACATGCTATGGAAATACACATGAAATTAGAATTTGACAGCTGAAGAAATAAAAGTTCTGACAAAACAAATGGATAGAAGATCTATTTGCAGAAAAAAAAGTATGATAAAACCCAGTGACTATAAATAACATGCAAATTTGGGAGTAGGAGTACTTTTCCATGTATATGGTGAATGCTTCAGTACACTGAATCAAGATTGGACTGCTACAGGAGACAGTGTTTTAGTAGAACTCAGGCAGAAGATACGAGCCAAAACCAGGGATCACTGAGTGAAGTTTCAGCCCTCTCTCACACAGAATGTCAGACACCACATGTATCTCATGCAGCTTCAAACTATGGTGTTAATATATTTGCTATTAAATTTTATGTTTCATATTTGTTGGCTAGGAGGAAAAAAGTTGTCATTGAGATGTTGCACTACCCTATTTTAAAATCCATATTATGCATGGAATTGACACACATCTATTTTCAAAACACCAGGTAGAACCAAAACCCTCCTAAGAGAACTGCCTTGCAAACATGCTGAACTTGTTGCAACACATGCATATTCCCAGGGTGATGATTACATGTTGCCACTCACCAGGGTAACTCCTTCATCATTCTTTTGATTCACACTCCCTCCACTCGAGATGAGCTGTCGGACATCTGTAAGCATTGTCATAGCCCTCTGAATCTTCATTTGGCGTAAGGAATTCAGCTCTACACCTGGAAAAAGGAAAGGATAAAACCTTCTGCTATTTTATTCATCAATAAAGAGCAGATACATGATTCTGGGTTCTGGGTTTTTAAAAGCTTAATCAACATTTAAATAGACTTCAGTATATATTTTTGAGTGTTTACTTACCTACCATTACCAGAAAGTCTACTCCTATATTTATCAGTCAATACATGGATGATTTAAGTCAGTGAGCAATATCCAATAAACCAGCCTGATCTCCTCCTGACTGCAAGAGCAGTTGCAGGTAAAGGAGCTGCAATATCATGAAACCCACTGGAAGTGTGAAATAGCTGTGACTGGGAAAAGAATTTAAAAATCTAAAGAAGCCACTCAAGTGTTTGGGACTTATTTAATTTTTTTGTTGTTGTTGCATTCTTTCAGCCTGCAAATACATCACAGTATCCAGGGCAGTCCCTCAAATTTGGTGGCTGAACTGCTTGAGAGATTGTGAGTCAAGAAAATGACATTAAAACTCAACACTTTTTTATGTGCCTGGGTTATTTTTAACTGAGATTAGCTCTCCAGCTGGGCCTAGATCATTTCAAGGCCCCACAAACCCAGAGGAAATGTGGAGTTGCAGTAGGAACAAATAGGAGGGGATGAGAGGAATGAAGGGTATGGGGTTGCTTGTGTCAGCATTGCTACTGAAAGAACAATTGTAAAAGAACAGTATTAAAAAGAAGTTAAGCAAGGCAGTCTATAACCAAAAGAAAGTGTGGTCTCCAGTCTGAAGAGGTTTAAAATACAAACCAGGATATAACAAAACGGTGAAGTGGTTAAATTAACAACTGGCTGTGGTTTGATTGGAGCAAATAACCAAAACTAAATTTGGGGCTTCATTCTTCTGCTTCTAGTTCTATATGATTATTTAAATACATATATAGAAAATGAAATCTGAGTATAAAAATTCTATTCTGGCCATGACATAGCAAAAAATCATATGAAGAAATGATTTTTTATTTCCCTTCCACATTTGTCACTGAGTTGAAAAATGACAAACTATAAATTAATTTAATGAATATGTATTTAATAATGTTTTACCTTCAACAGTTCTTAAAGTTCTATACATTACTAAAAAAACTGAAGCATGTTTCAGGGTAAAATAATATTTTGAGTTTCTTAGTTTTAATCTGCCCTGTATAAATGGGTGCACAATATATATATTTCATCAAAGAATTAATTTTTTTTTCCAACATGCCACTGTATATACAGCTTTATGTTCTGTTGCCTGCAACACTTGTAAGAGTTTCAGCTCTGAAGTGAAATGTTCTGTGTGAGCATTGTCTTCCTATTCTCTTATTTTCAGACATGCCACCTAAATGATACTAAAGAACACCACATGTAGAACACAAATACAAACATGAGATGGACAGAATTTTATTTTTTTGTATCTGGATCAACCCTGTAATCTTTCATGTGAATGTAATTTAGACACACACATACATATATATACATATATCTATATATATTTATATATATGTGTGTGTGTGTGTGTGTATATATATATGTATATGATACTAATGGATTAAATTTGACAATGTCTCCAAAGGAGAATATGTTTAAAATCCCATTTCCTGAAAGTTGCTAGACCAGAACACAGTGCCAATTTCACAGTATGTTCTCAGTGTCTCCTAACAATCAATGCTTTTTGTCAGAACTAAAGCTTTTATGCCTTCATCACATTGCAGAGTAAGGATTTGAAACTACCTGATGACATTTACAGACTACCAATGCTGCATGATGTCAATTAAATATTTTTTTCTTTTCTGTTTCTACCCATTTCCTGCTTTTTGCAACAGTAAATTAATGGTTTAGCACTTTTTTTCCTAGTGACAGATCTTTCACAAATACCTAAGGGCAATATACACCCAAAATTAATTATCATTTGCAGCGTTGACTTGACATTTTAAACACTCAGCATTGAAGATTAAGTAGACAAAATTAAACTTCACTGGTCCAGATGAAGTTTTTTCTAATGTTCTCAGGTAAGGAAGATTAAAGTTTAAAAATAGACTAAGCATTTTATACCTGATGAACATGCTTAAGTACATGGTGACAGAACTTATGTCAATTTTTTCTTTCTCTTGATATGTCCGGTAAACAATTAGAAAAAGTTTTGGGTTTCAAGTAGAGAGGAAAAGGGTGGAAATTAATTTACTACCTCTTCATCTGAGAATATCTCAAACACTCAAAAACGAAAACTAAGTTCACAATCCACAAATTAGAAATACAGTTTCTGATTTTCCCAGGAAGAAAAACTGAAAAATGAAAAAAAAAAATCCAAAACACTGAGAGTGAAAGACAGCTATTATGAGTTTGTTTCCTTCATCATGTTTAACATAAATTACAGTAATGCCTACAAGTTGAGGGCAGAGGCCAGCTGAGTCCACTCAGCCTTTTCTAGCAATTTACTACTGACTTACACCCAACACAGTCAGAGAATTAACATATCAGTACATTGTTAAATTAACAGTGAAATATTGAGCCTTACTACCTGTAAATTGCCTTTTATAGAACCCTGGTGCGACTTATCTGGGGCCACAAATAACCTAGCCATTGAAAAATTAACTCTGCTCACATTTAAGGGAAAATCAAGAAAAGCATTCAGTTGCATTAATTGCTGCTTAATAATTATTTTCTATCATAAATGTAATGCAGCCATGAGCTCAGAGAAAACACATAAACCATGCCACAGAGCAACAACAGTCACAGTCTGTGTGGATCCGAAACCTATTCAAGACAGCTTTACTGGCTTCAAAGTAATAGATGTATAAATGAATGATACCTATTTCAATAAATAAACAGAAGTAAATCAGCCCAGCAAGAGAGGTACCAAAGTGACATGCTTCCACAGACTTCACTTTTTAGATATTCAGAGTAGATTTGAACATGCTACAGAAACAAGAGAGTTTTCCTTTCTCCACCTTTACAAAAAATATAATGAAAACATGCCAAGACAATCTGTTTCAGTGTTAGAAGAAGAGTTGAATTCCAAGAACTCAGGAGGTATTAGGCTTCAAGCAAAGACTTCTCTGGTGGGGAGCTGAGAAGCAGATTTATCAAGCATGCACATGTATCATTCTGTGAGGCTCAAACAAGGAGACCTTGTCAATAAGTGCTTTCCCTTAATCAAGTTCATAATTCTGGGGAGTTCACTCTCCTTCCCCAGGGTTTGATACTTTCCAGGAATTTAGATGGAACAAAAAAATGCTACTCATACGGTAAGTAACTCTCACTGCCTGAATTAAAGAATGACCTTCACATTGCTTTTCAAAGGGGAAATGTGGTTTAGATATTCAGCTGAAATGGGACAACAGCCAGCATGAATAAAAAGAGGAAGAAAAACACATTGGTATCTACTGTGGGTACGGATTCATATTTCAAAAACTGGAAAGTCAAATAAAAAAAGGTATATGATGGAAAAAACACTCAAAATATCCTGTAAAATCAGAAGAGCTACACGGTCACAAATTCTGCAGGAGATAAGATGGAGAAGGAACAGTTAAAACAGCAGTGACCTTGCAGGGCACACATTTGGTGATGAATATCAGCTGATGTCAGGCAGGAGCATAACCTAAAAGCTACAAAATAAATGACCTCTTACTGTTTAAGAAAATCATCTGACAAGGCTGTTTCATGTGCTTTGGCTGTCACACCTTCCCTGGCATATGGTTATAGAAGTGACAACCAAAAGGAATAGAAAAACCTTAGATAAATAATGCAAAAGTAACTTTCCAAAAGTTTCAGTGATAAAGAAATACAAGGCAAACAGAACTGAGGGTTGCTATTAAACACATTTTCCTCACAAATGTCCAGTACAAAGTGTGCAAGGAGAACACCCATTCCTGGGACCAGTACAAAGGAAAGCACTGAAGCACTCTGGCAAACACCCATTGCACACACCCCCAGCAGCCACTCTTGCTGCAGCATGCAGGTCTCATTCTCCAATAGGTTTTACATTCTTAAGGAGAGGTGAACTGCATTTTGTCTTGCAAACACAAATGTACGTTAAAAACTTGCAATGGCTTTGAGAAGCCAATCTCTCTTCTCATACTTGAGTTTTCTCTCACTCTTATCTATATATCTGCCCTTCCTGCACCAAGCTGTGGATACATCACGGCTCTTCGCCCCATGTATGATGAACCTCTTACTCTTCTATAATTCAGGGGATAACACAGTTTAGAACTTGTATTTTTCTTCTGTGCAGAGTAGAATAGGATGTTAAAAAAAAATCATGGTACAATTATTTAAATACTAATTTTAATTCATTGAAATATCTGGATGTATCTATTATTTTATTTGCTTAAAGTTTTAGAAATACTTTTCTGGCTGCTTACTAAATATCTTTGTAAAAAGCATTATTTTTGTGAGATTACATTGTTCAGTAGCCCTTGTGCATATCACTTGGCATTATGTGAATCTGATTTTCAAAGGTCAGCATGTAAACAAACACATGCCAGCAACATTTGCCATGCGAGAAGGGAAGCCAATATTTTCAGATTCTGCAAAAGAACATATACTTGTAAAACTACTGAAGCCTATAGCTCTAACTCACTGCAGCAGTACTGACTGATTGTTGCTGTAGGGTTTTGCTTGTCTGCCTTTAAAGATATCATTACATATGTTTAGTGAAGCATCTTTAGTTCCATACACTGGCTTGGGTTGGAAGGAGCCTTAAAGATCATCTAGTCCAATACCCTGCTACGGGCAGGGTGATTGAACTAGAAAAAAACCTTTCACTAGACCACATTGCTCAGAGTCCCATCCAACCTGGCCTCGAGCACTCCCATGGATGGGGCATCCACAGCTTCTCTGGGCAACCTATTCCTGTGCGCCTCACCATCCTCACAGTAAGGAATTTCTTCCTGATATCTAAATTAAACTTACTCTCTTTCAGTTTAAAACTACTGTCCCCGTCCTGTCACTACATGCCCATGTAAACAGTCTCTGCCCATCTTTCCTGTAGGCTCCCCTCAGGTATCAGAAGGCTGCAACTAGGTCACAGCAAATCCTCTTTTCCAGGCTGAACAAGCACAATTCTCTCAGCCTTTCCTCGTAGCCTTTCCTCCATCCCTCCAATTATCTTGGTGTCCTCCTCTGTACTCACTGCAACAGCTCCGTGTCCTTCCTGTGCTGGGGATCCAAGAGCTGGATGCAGCACTGCAGGTGGGGTCTCACCAGAGTGGAGCAGAGGGGCAGAACCACCTCCATTGACCTGCTGCCCACACTGCTTTGGATGCAGTCCAAGGCACAGTTGGCTTTCTGGGCTGATTAGGTTTATATGCTCCTAGTCTGAATATGCTATCAGAAGTGAAGTTCCCACCTCCTCCTCATGTAGATATCAGAGTGACAATTCTCTCACTTTAGTGAACATGCTTTTATTCCTCTCTCTTCTACAATAAGGACATTGATGATCCTTTCAGCTAAAATTAGTTAAGTGAACTGTCTCTTAACTTTTACAGAAACAAAAATATTTTTTGTAATTTATTTTAAAAGGCTGACACAATTTCAAGGCTTAATATTAATGCATTCATTTGTGGATATGTAATGCATGTTTATTATTTTATTTGTTATATTAATACTAGAACACAGAAGCAAAATAAGTATATCACTGTCTCTGGCTACTTGTGGTAAATATCATGTCTGAAATGAGATCATCACAGATGGTATTTCTACACTACAGATTTTACTGTAAGGTTTAAATAGGCTATAGTTAACTTTTTGTGAGAGAGCAGTAAAAGCAGGCTACTCAACAAATGCAAGGGAAGCAGCAGCTGAGGGTGAACACAGGCCAGGCAGGTCACCATCCTTGCTGACCAAAACACAGTCCCACATACCCAAAAAAGAAAATCAAGTGGGGCTGGTGATGGGAATCAGGGCTGACAGAAGTTCTGTGATTACCAGAACAGCCTCCACTGACAAATCCAAGTAAATCAGATGAAGCAAGGAGTCAAATCAGTGGTCCAAGTTTGGGGTCAGCAAGGATCATGGCTGGGCTCAGGACTGCCTCAAGCAAGGCCCTGAGACTAAATATGGCTCCAGAGACAAAGGATGGGTGAAAGGTCATGACAATGCTGCTCCCAGCTTTGCCTCCCAGCTTAGCTCCTTCCCATCCGACAGCTCCCAGGCCACAAGGCCACCACAGCTGGCCATGAGCTCAGGCAGCCAAGCCCCTGGGAGCAGGGGTGGAGAAGAGGTCACAGGGCCTGTGGGTGCACTGCAGGCATTGACATTTTTTTCCATCTTGATTAAGGTAACAATTCTAGGAATTCTATAAAAAAGTGATAATATGCTTCTGATGGTAATGAAATAGATTATTTCTTGATAAGTTGTTTAAAAGGATACTGAAAGGGCATCCCCGGTTCCTGATGTTCTTCACAATCTTTTTTCAAATCTTAGCAAAACCTGTTAGTCAAGTCTGTTTTCCTTCTAACATCTGTTAGAAAACTAGATCATAGACTACTGGTTATAATTTTGAATGTTAATTTCAGTGTCAAAAGTCTGCACAGTGAATTTAAAGGTTTTCCCTTTGATAGAAACTTATGGGTGACATGCTGGAAGCACAAAAATTTCGAGAAAAATCTAAGACTTCAAAGCCCCTCCAGGAACTAGAAAAAAATTAAAAATTAAGGTAGCTCATTCACACTTATTGTAGAAAACACAAAGGCCAAAGGAAAACAAACATTCTCAACTCTGAAATTTTCCAATGTGTCACATTTTCCATGTGCTTCATTTTTTAAAAGGACCTACTGAAACATTTCATTTGTTCCTCTTTTCTCACTGGCAACACCAACACCTAACCCCTACCATCAATTAATCAGGCTCTCTTCAGAAAATAGATTTTTTGTGTGTGATAATCATATGGGTAGGTGGTTCCCAATCAACAAGAATCAAAGGGAGAAAACTCTGAGCCACCCTGAGGCTGTTTTGTTTGAGTGCCTATTTTTCTGTCAACCTACTGCATCAATATTGTTGAAAGAAAATTTGTGAGCATAAATCAAGATCATGGTGCATATGGTTCTAAAACAGGAAATGCATTAGGGAATTTAGTTTTAGCTGAAGTTTGCTGATCTTTAGTGCTAACAATCTGTATGTGTTGGCATTTTAGTCAGTTCTTACTGGAGTATATTAGCAAAAATTCCTTAATGTCTGTGAAATAGTTTGAAATATATAAGTCTAGACTAGTATTTTTCTGAAATATTATTGATTTATATCCCTTTATTTCCTTGACTGCACTGAAGAAACCCAAAGGGTTTTTCTCCCCTCACTGGATTACTAGATCTGTTCAAGGGTTTCTGTACCACAACCTCAACACTAAAACATTTTGGTGTACACATTCATCCTTTTTAACTAACAACAAATAATCCCAATGAAAAATACACACAGCTAGGATCTTCATTTTGATCTTATTCTCACAAAAAGTGCCAGAGTATTGAGAAACACACACGGAGATGTACTGTCCAGGTGTTGTGGGCTGTAGGGATGGGTTATGTGGGGAGAGGCAGGGGCTGTCCCATCAGCTCTAGCAGACCCTCAGCAGCACACAGCCGTGCCTGGCAGCCAAGTGTGACCCGTGGCAAAGCAGACAGACACTCCTAAAGGAGCTCCATGCCTGAAAAAAAACCCCAGAATGGAGCAGAGGAAAGTGTGAAGAAGAAAAGGGGCAGGGAGGGAGACTGCAATGTACCAACTCCCCCACCTCCATGTGCTGCTTGTGACGGTAGAAGAGTTTGGAGTGAAGAAGTGAAGCCTGAAAAGAGGGGAGGAAAAGTGTTGTTCTAATGTTTGTCTTTCTATTTTTCATTACCTGAGCCTATTCCAGTTGACAAATGCCACCAAGTTGAATCTGTTTAGCCTGTGACAGTAACTGGTAAGCAATCTTGCTGTCCTTGTCAGGAAGGGAATGGGTGAGCAGCTTTGTGGGAGCTTTTACTGCAACCACACCAGATTTTATGGATAACTTCAAATTAACTTACAGTTTAATTTTGGTATATCTTTCTATCACATTCTAGATTACTGTAAAGTGTCAGGTTTGCAGTAAATTTTTCCTTAATCCTTGCCCACTACTTTTCTAAATTAGATTTTTCTGCACATGTCATATGTCCCATATGTTGTTAACTGCTGGCTTCAGGGAAATTCTCCTTTATTGTGGTAAATGACAAGTTGACTATTTCTGGCTAATGTTAAAAGCTGTCTTCTGTGTAGGAATCTGTACTAACATTTAGCTTTTCTTTTTTTTTTTTTTTTAATTCTACCTACTGCTGCAAGGCAGAAAAATAAATTTATTTCTTCTATTTTGCAGCTGAAGGGTAAGGCTTAATTACCTTGCTATTAAGAATTTAACAAACAATGGTCTATATTTGCAAAATCTGCACAATATTTTAACTGATTTAAACCATACAAAGCCACCTAAATGGATACGGCTTGCACATGATTTTTGCTCTATATGCAGTTTTCTGAGGCACCTGAATATGATCCTTTTAGCATTCAGGGAACAAAACAGACCCACTATTCCCCCAGCTTGGAATAGCATAATAGATTTTGTTTAAGTGCATGAAATCTCTGTTACCATCAAAGGTCAATAACTTTTAACCAGCTATTTTAAATTCATTTGCCCTCACAGAAAGTGAATAATACTGTGTAAAATACTTTGCAGAAAAGCAATACCCATTTTTTCTCCTGTACCTGTGTCACAGTAGAAAAAGGAGTACCGTCCGTACTTTTGGGTAGATATGTTATTTAAATATAGTCAATCTTCAAAAAAATAAAATCACACAATTTCTTTTGCTTTAGTAATTATCTGCTACTGCATGAAACTCTCACTACACATCAGACATGAAAGCCATTAAATTTGCCTTGAGATCCATGTGATATGTAGACAGTTCTTTAGGGGAAAAAAAAAAAAAAGTGAATGTCCAAATATTCTTTTCTCAGATTCAACAACAAGGCTGATGATCTTGGAGTGCACAGTTATCCTACTGAAAACTGAAGCCTGAGATCTTGGAGGAAAAAAGAGAATATGTTTTTGGAAATGAATTACAGTGAATGTGTCACCTCCTATGACTTGGCAAATACAGAACCAAGAACTATCTGTCAGTCATTTTTACTTCATAAAGTAAGTCATGTAATTCACTATACAACTAAATACCAAGTAATGAAATGAACAAAAATGTTGCATTCCTCAAAGTATTAAATATTTAAGACAGACTAACGGAAAAGGAGGAAACAAGGATCATATCATGATCAGAGTTTCACTGACACAGTTCGACAATAGACCATTCTGCCTCCAGAAACAGGGAATACACCGGCAGTCATTTAAAGTTTGATTGTTTTAAAATGCCATTAATTACTCAAAAGATTTGCCTTAAAATATAAAGCTGTTATTAACCAAACCAAAGGTTATGGAAGGTGCTGGGTGGACTTTCTTGATGATTTCAACTATCACTCAGGTTTAGAATAAAGCAGGACAAATAATGAAAAAACTATCACTTTTTTATATTATATCCTGGGTGATTTATGATGCTGGTATCCTCAGTCGTCTTCTGTTTATGCTGGTTATTAAGTTCTGAACCTTAAGACTTGTTCCAAGAGAGAAGGGAGGGAGAAGAAGCACAGAATTTGTTATCAGAAACCGCACTTGTGCCCCCACATCCTACTCCTGGACTATGCTGTCTGCAGTGGGCAGTGGGAGGGAGCACTCCTTTGCTTTTTAGTTATTTTTTTTTTTCTCTGCTAGCTGAGGCAGAGAAGTTCCCCAGACTGTATTTCTTCTTTTTCTTGGAACTGATTGGCCCTGCTCTGGACTGAAAACCCAGAAGAACACCAGGAGCTCACACCTGTGCCCCATCGGGGTCTGGGACATGGAATTTTCCAGTGCTGGAGGGACTGATAAGAGACTGAGTGAGCTGAGCTACACCCCATGACAAGGACTTTCTGAATTTGCCACCTCTTCAGAGCAGCGAGACGTTTTATTGTTTAATATTACTCATTTTATATGTTTCTGAATACTTTGCTTGTTAAATAAACAGGTTTTTCCCATTTTTCTCCAAGGAAATATTTTCTCAAACCAGTTGGGGAAGGGGCTGCTTGAATCTGCTTTCTAGAGGGACCCCTTTAGAAGTTTTCTCCCAAATTTACCCTAAACCAGGACACATTATTATTTTAATTTCACCTCTGAAGGGAGACACTTTCTGAAAGTAAACAGTGAATGGATATAAAGCTCAAGGTGTAAGAGGCAACAAAGAAAATTTCAAATGAATACAAAATGAAAAGAAATTACGTAAAGATGGGTTAGCTCTGGAATGGGAGCCTAGAGAGAAGCAGAATCTCTAGTCCCACCTGGCATTCTTTCAGTTGGCCTTGCCTCAGCAGATGTTGAAATCCTTATATAAGTCGTTACTTTCTTTTCATAGCAAAACAGGAACACCAGTAACATGGAAAACCAATGATATCTTGGCACAGAACAAATTTAACAGCTTTTACTGGTGTTTTCCTTGTAGCTGGTCAAATTAATAACCCTTCTCTTCTCTACAGTCAGCATTTCCTAGAACTGCACTGTTGGTGACAGGAGTATAGACTACTGAATAGGCTCCTACACACAGATCTGTACATTTAAATATCCTAAAAGTCATCCTACACAGCAGACTTCTATGTCCCAGCTGGCCATTCTGGGCTCCCTCCATAGCACATGGAAAGAAGCAGGCAGTTCAGATCCCAACTCACGTACCTCATTACAGATGCCTACCCTCAAAGCATCTCTTTTGCTCTAAGGGTTTGCTGTAGAGTGGCTACCACACATTAGATTTAGATAAATCAATCAAAATGGAGTTCTTGAGCTCATGAGCCCACTAGGCTTCTGAATGCCCCTTGGACATAACCTAATATGATACAGTTAAGCTGTTTCACACACTTTCCTAAAAGCATCCAGCATAAAGCAGGATGCTGTATTTTCCCTTCTATCCTCCATTAGAGATATCTTAAATGAAACTTACAATATGCCAGAATTATTACCCAGCAGAAACAATGCTCTTAGCATACAGAGGATGTGTACCTCAAATTGTGTTCTCTTAGGTAACTGAAGTCTGCTAATTTCTTTCTTCAGTCAATAATTACTTTCAGTATACAATGTAACATTATTTATATAATGTAATATAACAGCAGAGAAAGCTAATTTCTGTACAGGAAAAGAGAATATTTTAATGAAATTGTAATAATTTCATTAGACTTCAGTAATAAAATTTCCACAAAACATCCTCGTATGTTCTATTCCTTAACAGTAAAGTATATATTGAAGTTTTCTGGCAGTTGCTAGATGATTGCAATATTTTGTACTTGTGGTACTCCTGTGCCCTAACAGATCATTTACAAGCAGAACTCAAAGAACTAACTCCAGTAACT
This sequence comes from Hypocryptadius cinnamomeus, assembly GCA_013400635.1. Classification (NCBI taxonomy): domain Eukaryota; kingdom Metazoa; phylum Chordata; class Aves; order Passeriformes; family Zosteropidae; genus Hypocryptadius; species Hypocryptadius cinnamomeus. The sequence goes on from VYZP01006534.1 coordinate 14,261, forward strand.
GTTTTAAAATATATAAATCATTAAAGGCATCCAAGGCTATTGTTATCACTTATGGCTCCAGGCCTTCCGCAGAGTAGATTAAGTTACTTCAAACAATGAAGAGCAGTTCAGTCAGTAAGATCTGTAGTGAAATTAAACAGATACACTGAACTACGACGGTAGTAAAATCTGTAAGAAGTTGTATACACACTAGACTTCCAAGAAGTCTAATGTTTCCAATTAACAATGTCTTCTGTGGCTTCAAAGCTACTTGTTCCAATCTTACTTTGTTTCATCAAAGTAAATTGATAGCTTCTGCTTTTCTCATTAGCTAAGCTATAAGGCACCTAATTTTACTTTTCTCCATGATCTCTGCAATTAGAGGCAATGATTAGAGTATAGTCTACTCTACACACAAATCTCTTCCTAATATTGTAAACCAGGATGCACAACTGAACGGAGAATTGAAACATGAAAATGAAAGGAAAACATTTTAGGAATGCAGGGAAGTTCAGAGAATAGGGAAATATTCCTTATACATTGTATTTAAAGGCTGAGACTATGGTTGGGTGTTTCTCAACACTACAGGCCAAAGATGGTATTTACTACAGGATCAGCTAATCTTGCATAAAGAGGCTTGGTCCTGACCTTGCTCTGTGTTGAGGTACTCATGCAGGTGTGCATGGGGATTGCTGCCACGAGGAGAACTTCACCAAAACAATGCACAGAGAAACACTGTGGCTGGAAAATTCAAAGTAATTCATACTTACTCATACAGTTTAATTTCCTTCAAGAATCTCCTCCTCAGTTACTATTAATCTTGGTAGGCTATACCAATATTTCATAGGTACTAATTAAATTTCAAAAGTCAAGTGCAAAATAAGGATACTTTGAGCTGCCTATTTTTACAAGAATAATACTAGCAGACCAAGCAAAGCTGATGAACATATTGACACTGATCACCCAAAGGCCACGTTTTCATGAA
>VYZP01006536.1:0-21242 GCA_013400635.1 Hypocryptadius cinnamomeus
CAGCCCCAGGCTCTGCAGTGACCCTGAACAGTCTCAGGGCTCTGCACTGACCCTGAACAGCCCCAGGCCTCTGCAGTGACTCTGAACAGCCCCAGGGCTCTGCAGTGACCCTGAACAGCCCCAGGCTCTGCAGTGACCCTGAACAGTCTCAGGGCTCTGCACTGACCCTGAACAGCCCCAGGCTCTGCAGTGACCCTGAACAGCCCCAGGGCTCTGCACTGACCCTGAACAGCCCCTGCCCAGGATGCTGCCAGGGCAGATGGGAGGTGCTGAGGTGCCTGGCGGGCCAGGGCAGGGCTGCAGCTCTCTGGCAGTGCCTGTCCCAGCACGGTGGGTGACCAGAGCTGCAGGAGCAGATGACAGCTGTGACAGAGCTGTCACACTGGCTGGGGAAGGCCAGGCACGGCCTGGGGGTGCAGCAGGGCTGGGCTGGGCTGGGCTGGGCTGGCACACGGTAGGGCTCTGCAAAGGGCAGGGCATGTGACACACAGCCAAAGCCAGAGCAACCCTGTCAGAGTCATGCGTGGGCTGATGGGGCTCAGCTGGGACCCACCGAGCCCTGCAGGGAGGGACTCTGCCCTGCTGCACCCACAGACACCTGGGGAGGCTGGAGCAGAGCTGGGCTGCCGACCCCAGAGTGATGGAAGCTGCACCTCAGACAGGATCCACCACAGACACTTCACAGGTGCCTTTGCATGAGCAACTTACAGAGGGACTGAGCTTTGAAAAGGCCTCTCAAATCCTCTTGTGAGTGCTGGTGAGATGTTCCAGTGAAGCTGAGAGGGGTCCCCACGCCAGGATGGGCTTCCTGCACTCCCAGCCAGCCCCACCCAAGAAGGGCAGGCAGGACAAACGAGCCTTAAACCCAGGATGAACATCTGGAGTGGTGAGACTGAGCCTAGCCCAGCTCAGCTCCCAGAGTGGCTTTGGGACACGCTCTTGCACAAGGCAGGGGAAGCAGCAGGGCTCAGGTGAGCTTGTGAGGGACTGGACAAACGTTGCCCCCCCAAAATGAGGTAGCTGCCCCTGGCAGAGCTGGGTTCAGACTCCCCAGCTTGGCAGGAGTTCCCACTGGCTCTCCACAGGCTGGCACTGCTCTGGAATCCTGCTCTGGAGCTCCAGCCCAGAGCAAGAGGCACCTGTGGGGCCAGGGATGGTGTTCAGCTGCACAAACTCTGCAACTGAAGGGTCCCAGCAGCTTCAAGGTCCCTGAACTGGGGCAGCTGGGCACTTCTGGTGTCTCTGGGATCCAGCAGTTCTGGCAGGGACCAGGGCTTCAGGATCCTCTGTGCCCCTGAAGCACAAACCCCTCCTGTGGGGAACACCTGGGACAAACCTTCCAGCAGGGCCTGCTGGGACAGGGCAAGGGGGATGGTGTAGCCTCATTATCCATTTAGATTGGATACAAGGAAGGGTTTTTACAATGACGGTGGTGAAACTCTGGCCCAGAGGAGCTGAAGCTGCCCCATCCCTGGAAACATTCAAGGTCAGGTTGGATGTGGCTCTGAGCAGCCTGGTCCAGGTGAAAACTTTGCTGCTCATTGCAGGGACCTGGTTTGGATGACCTTTAAAGGTCCCTTCCAACCCAAATGCTTCCATGATTCCCTGATAACTGCATAAAAGCAGCAATGAAATTACTAATTTTTGGGCCCAAACAAGAAGCCAGGAGTAAAATCTTTGCCCCAGCAGCTGCTGCTGTGGCTGTCTGGAGGAGTAGGAGGAGATCCCTGTGATCACACAGATACACCTTATCTGTGTGATCATAGGTCCTTATCTGTGTGATCATAGGTCCTTATCTGTGTGATCACAGGGCTCTATGAGGCAGGACCTTATCTGTATCACACAGAGAAGGTCCTGCCTCAGGAGATCACTGATCACACAGATAAGGTTCTGCCTCACAGATCCCTGTGATCACACAGATAAGGTCCTGTGATCACACAGATAAGGCTCTGTGATCACACAGATAAGGGCCTGTGATCACACAGATAAGGCTTTCTGCTCCCCACGTGCCTCACCCAGGAGCCCTGCAGGGCATGTGGGGAGCAGAGAGAGGCTCGGCCCCACGGGTTGTGCTTATCACACAGTAACACACTGCTGGCTCTAATTCACCCTGGGAAGCTTCTCTCTGAGCTGGTTAAGGGAAGAGCTGATGAGCTGATAGAGGAGCCCAGCTCGCTGGCAGTGACCTTTAAAAGGATGTGACAGTTGTGTCAGAGCTGCTGGGGCTGGCACAGGCACTCCAGGGCACAGCTGGGGCTGAGGAGGAGCTGCTGGGGAACAAAGCGTAGCACATTCCCTCTGCTCCCCATCAGCTGCACCTGGGCACGGCAGCCCAGGGCTGGGGGTTGCACCCTCACCTGAGAGTCTGTCCTGGCCAGGCCCATGGTGTCCTGCAGCCCAGGGCTGGGGGCTGCACCCTCACCTGGGGGTCTGTCCTGGCCATGCCATGGTGTCCTGCAGGCAGGGATGGCAGGGCTGCTCCCAGCTGGACAAAGAACAGGGGCCAGAGGCACAGCTGTGTCCTGTGGGCTCCCGAGTTACTGCCACATGCACAGCTGTCACCAAAACTGCAGGGAAAACAACAGTTCTCCAAGAGCATCTTTTAGGATTAGAGAGTCAAGGCGTGACTTTCCTCTGGCCAGGATGTGCAACAAAAACATCTCCTCCAAACATTGCCCAGCTTGTGCAGAGGAAATCATCCCATCACACATGTCTCTTTACCAGATTTTAACACATTTATACAGCCAAAACCCAGGGAAATCCATTGGTTCAGTGTTCACTGGTCCCAGGTTACACAGTTCTTAGTATCTGGTTTCCTGCTGGTTATTGGTCTCTTTGCCTTCGATGCTGATCAGGTCCTCCTTCTTCTTGAGAAGTCCCTTGGTGTCCATGGAGTTCCGTGGTGCCCCTGGGGCCTGTGGTGTCCATGGTGTCCATGGGGCTCATGGTGCCTGTGAAGCCTGTGGTGTTCACTGTGCCCATGGTGCCCGTGGTGTTCATGGTGCCCGTGGGGCTCACGGTGCCCGTGGTGCCCGTGGTGCTCATGGTGCCTGTGGGGCTCACAGTGCCCGTGGGGCCTGTGGTGTTCATGGTGTCCGTGGGGCCTGTGGTGTTCATGGTGTCCGTGGGGCTCATGGTGCCCGTGGGGCCTCTGATGTCTGTGGTGCCCGTGGTATCTGTGGTATTCTGTGGTGCCTGTGGTGGCCATGGCGTCCATGGTGCCTGCAGTATTCATGGTGCCCATGGGGCCTGTGGTGTTCATGGTGCCTGTGGTGTCTGTGGTGTCTGTGGTATCCATGGGGCCTGTGGTGTCTGTGGTGTTCTGTGGTATCCATGGTGCCCATGGGGCCCGTGGTGTCTGTGGTGTCCCTGGTGTCCGTGGTGCCCATGGGGCCTGTGGTGTCTGTGGGGCCTGTGGTGTCTGTGGTGTCTGTGGTATCCATGGTGCCCATGGGGCCTGTGGGGTCTGTGGTGTTCTGTGGTGTCTGTGCTGCCTGTGCTGCCTGTGGTGTCTGTGGTGCCTGTGGTGTCCCTGGTGTCCCTGGTGTCCATGGTGCCCATGGTGCCTGTGGTGTCTGTGGTGTCCCTGGTGCCCATGTGGCCTGTGGTGTCTGTGGTGTCCCTGTGCCCATGGGGCCTGTGGTGTCTGTGGTGTCCCTGGTGTCCATGGTGCCCATGGGGCCTGTGGTGTCTGTGGTGTCCCTGGTGCCCATGTGGCCTGTGGTGCCCATGGTGCCCATGGAGTGCCGTGGTTCCCGTGGAGTACCATGGTGCCCATGGAGTCCCGTGAAGTGCCATGCTCCATGAGAAGCTCAGCTGGGGTCAGAGCCCAACCCCTGGTGGGGCAGAACCTCCCACAGACACCCAGAGCCCCTGAGCCCCACGGGGCTGGGCAGGGACAGGAACAGGGACAGAACAGGGACAGGGCAGGGACAGGGAGCCCCCTCCTCTCACCAGGAGAACATTTTCACTACTAACAAAGTGCAGAGGGAAAAGAGTCCGGAGGAAGAGCAGCAACCCAAACCTGTCCATCCCTGTCCCTGCCAGGCCACCCAGGGATGGTGGGGACATCCCTGTCCATCCCAGCCCTGCCAGGCCACCCAGGAGTGCTGGGGACATCCCTGTCCATCCCAGCCCTGCCAGGCCACCCAGGGGTGGTGGGGACATCATCTCCAGGCCTTTGGGGCTGCAAAGCCAAGCCCAGGCTCTGCTGGCTCTCAGTTTCTGCACCTTGACTGCAGGTGAGAGACTTTTTTACCTACACCTGACTCTGAGTCAGGGTTTTTCACAGCAGAATTTCACTATTTCTGCTTGCTAATGAAGATATATTTGTATGGAGAAAAAAAATAATTCCAGGCTACCCCAGAGACCCCCATCATTTTAAATCCAGGCTGGGCAAAGATAACTGGAAAACACCCAGTGGGGGACAGAGCTTTGCAAGCAGAGAGGGAGATGAGACGCTCTAATAAGATCTTTTCCCATCTCTAATTTCTCTGAATCGAACTGCTCATGCAGAAAGCAGCACTGGGAGATTTGGAAAGCTATTTGTGTGGGTAATTGACATTATTTTCTCTGCTAGGCACTACGCCCAACTTCCAGTGTTAATATAAACATTTTTTTTTTAAATGATAGCTTGTGCTTTTTGGTGGGCATAAAGCAGCATTTGTATTTACAGCCAAAATGCATAATAAATAAATGAATACATTTGGTAGAATATTTTATCTCCCTGGATGAAAAGGAATAAAATCTATTCAGGCTGACCAGAAATGCTTGTTCATTCTGGCTGGGCTTAGCACAACATTTTGGTTAAAAGCACACAGCGAAGATGGGAATTTTTTTGGGAAGGATGTAAAATGGATTTTGATGTCTAATTTCAGCACAAAATCCTTCCTTTTTGGAGGTTTGAAGTGATATCTCAAATTTGACCTCTATTAGCCTGTATTTTTAGAAAAAGCTGAAACAACAAAGGGTTTATTGCAGGTTTGGCTCAACTCACAATCAAGTGCATTATTTAGGGTTTTTTCCACATTTTGTTTGTGGGAGAACGGATTTTAAAAGCTGGAACTACACCCCCACATCCTTTCTGCCATGCCTGCCATGGGGAGCTGCAGTTGCAGTGCCTTTGTGGGGTGGAAGTGTGCCTTTGTGGCTCTGGATTTGTCCCCTCCTTCTCCAGGATTTTGCCCATCCTTCCCCTCCCCATGGCCACACCTCAGCTCCTCCAGCTGGGCCCTGGGGCTCTGTGCTCCAAACCAGGGGTGCAAGATGATTTTACCCCTCCTTTCCAAAGGCCTTGGGCAAGAGAAGGGAGGGAAGCGGTTCTTTAAACCAGCCCTGGCCGGGCCCCACTCTGGCAGAGGTTCTGTGAGGTTCACGGAGGTTCACAGAGGTTCACAGAGGTTCTGCGAGGTTCGCAGAGGTTCTGTGAGGTTTATAGAGGTTCTGCGAGGTTCACAGAGGTTCTGTGAGGTTTATAGAGGTTCTGTGAGGTTTGCAGAGGTTCTGTGAGGTTTGCAGAGGTTCTGTGAGGTTTATGGAGGTTCTGTGAGGTTTGCAGAGGTTCTGTGAGGTTTATAGAGGTTCTGTGAGGTTTATAGAGGTTCTGTGAGGTTCACAGAGGTTCTGTGAGGTTTGCAGAGGTTCTATGAGGTTTGCAGAAGTTCTGCAAAGTTCACAGAGGTTCTGTGAGGTTCACTGAGGTTCTGTGAAGTTCACAGAGGTTCTATGAGGTTTGCAGAGGTTCTGTGAGGTTTGCAGAGGTTTTCTGAGGTTCTCAGAGGTTCTATGAAGTTCATGGAGGTTCTGTGCCCCCCAGGACCACCCCCACCTTTGCATCCTCTCCAAGTGGTTTTTGGTGGGGTTGGACCCTGCAGGATGCTTCAGGAGGGAATTCCTGCCTCTCCCCTCTCCTGCTGCTCCCTCCCACTCGTGCCCCTGCCCGCTGTGTCTCCAGGGTGATGCTCTGAGCCACACCTGAGCTCAGCCTGAGGCCCCTTCCTGAACATTTCCAGCAGAGCAGGATGAAGACCCCACCAGGGTCAGGGAAACAAGGGGATAACCCTGGCAATGGAAAGGCAGGTGGCACCTTCCCTTCCTGCTGCTGCCAGGTGTGAGACCCACCCCAAACCCTGGCAGTGTCCCAGGCCAGGCTGGACACTGGGACAGGGGAAGCTGTGGGATGACCTTTAATGGCCCTCCCAGGCCAACCCATTCCATGGCTCTGTGGTGCTTGGAGGAAACCCAGATGGAAGCAATATTTAGGTAGCATCACTACAACCTCCACTTTCTGGCTTGAACTTCCAACCTCACCAGTCCAGGGGAAGAAGAAGCTCTGGAGAGCAGAAGGGTGTTCTTGTAGTGCAGAAAAGATGGGATAAATCAGCCCTGGAGTTAAAATGTACAGTCTCCTCCTCTCACCTCAAATTCCCCTCTTGGTGCAAGCCAAGTATCCTGTTCCTGGGTTCATGGAGTGCTGTCTCCAGCAGAAAATGCCATAATGAGTGACTCTTTTCCATCTGGTCAATCTCAAACCAAGAGCTGGGACCAAGGGTGATGGGGGGGCCAAGCAGGGAGAGCCCAGGGCAGGCAGAGCTCTCCTGGCACGTGGGGAGCCCGGGAGGCTGCAGTGCAGCAGCTGCTTGGTGTTTTTGGCAGGGAGAAGCCAGACTCCTGCCCTGGAAGAGGAAGAGCAGGGCTGTGACCTGAGCAAACCAGGGGGAACCGACTGGAACGAGACCTGAGGGCTCCTCCTGCCGTGACAGGGCCAGCTGAGCATGGAGCAGGCAGCTAGCAGCTCCTGCTGGGAGCCACCATGGGTTTCCCAGTCAGGAGTGGAGCTGTCCAGCACTGGGAAGAGCTCCCTGCAGGTGACACACCTGGCCAGGATGTCACACAGTCCCTGTGGCCCTCCCGTGCTGCAGCAGCCCATGGCTGAACCAAATCCTTCCCGTGGATTGCCCAAAACCCAAGATGTGGAAGGATGGAGCAAAAGCTTCTGTTCCTCTCCAGCCAGGGAGAGCTGCTCCACAAATCCCTGCTCAGTGACCGGGTCAGACCTGGCTGTGCCTGCCTTGGTGGCACCTCAGCCATGCCACCTCCTCAGCTGGCACCCCAAGGACTGGGTTTGCAGGGACATCTCCATCCCAGCAGCTGCAGAGTGGGGTTGGCCACACAAAAAGCACTTTGGAAAAGGCAAAGCCTCCTCAGGCAGGAAACACCGGGGGTTTTAGGGATTCACATCTCTCAAACCAAAGCAAAGGACCTATTTTTAAGGTAACCCCATGGGTAATTTCTAAGTCACCAACTGAGGCTGGTCTCTGAGCCCTGGAAAAAGCTCTGGTGCTAAAGCAGTGCACAAATGCTTCTCTCTGCCATTTCTGCAGCCAGAGAAGGCGCCAAGCCCTGGCCCCTCTGTGTGCCCAGCTCCTGTGACCTTTGAGACAGGTCAGCTTGGCAGGGCAGACACTGCGGTTGGGACTGAGCAGCATCAAGGGCAGGTACAAAAAGCCTTGAGTCAAGTCCCTGGTCCCAGAGAAGGGACAGAAATGACACAGTCATGGAACATCCTCCCTGACTGGCAAAGCACGAGTGGAGGGTGCTGAACAAATAGAAAAAGGGGGAAAATCCCGACTGTCACGAGGTGAAACTCAACCTCCCCCAGTGAAATGCAGAGGTGAATACATTAAACACAAAATAAACCTCACTGTGCTTCCAAAGGGGGGCTGTGAGTCGATGGCTCCATCCTGGGACCAGGAATGTATGAAATAATGTCTGTTTTCCTGGGAAGGTTGCAGCTGAAGTCTGGATTTCACTGCAGCCCTGTCCTCAGAACCCAAGTCAGGAGATGCTCCTTGGGGATGAGTTGATGTAGGCTGGGAACAGCAGCAGTGCCCAGCCCAGGGGTGCAGAGGGTGCTCACCCCCAGGGGCTCAAGGAGAGTTTGAAGGGCAGACCCCTTGGGGCAGTGGCTCCTGTGTGAGCAGAGTGGCCAGGGGACAGCTCCCTGCTCAGGCCTGGCTTCACAGCACCACTTATTCCAGAAAAATCCCTTGGAAATGCAGCCTGCCACGGGACACATCATTCCTGCATCTCTGGGCAGGAACCCCAGGAGCTGACACGTATGAGAACTGTTATTAGCTGTTGTTCTTGTTCCTACTATCAAAATATGTTGGAGATTTCATTTAAAATTAAACAAAACAACCCCACAAACCACAAAAATCTCACCTGTGGTGAGATTCCCATTGACCAACATTTGTCAAACCACAAGGAGAGCACAGCCTTTCTGGGAACAGGAAAGAAGGGACTGTTCTCTTCACTAAACACAGGACAAGAGTTTGATTGATCTGCTGTAAAATCTGGGAAGAGCCAAGGTTTGACCTGAGACCTTTTAAACCAGCCCAGTGGCACAGTCCCACCTGTGACAGCACTTTTTGGGTGTAACTGTCCCAGTGTCCAGCCAGGCACTGGAACCAGACAGCTCCTTGGAGGAGGAGGGGATTTGCAGCCTCCCATCAGATCATTGTTCTTGCTGCAGTTCCCTCGCAGTAAAATAGAGATAATACAGCAAAGAAACAATGCCACCAAACTTGTTATCAGTCCTTCCTTGCTTATTCCTCCCACCAAACATTTCCTATCAGCATTCACCAGCTAATCTTCCTTTTTTGTCACTGACACAAAAACACTTGCTCATTTTGTGTCATCTCCAAATACTGCAACAATAGAAGAATGCAGCCATTAATTACTGAAATTACCGTTACAAGAGAAAATTATAGTCATTAAAATCGAGGTAAAACTCATTTGTACTTTCCTCAACTTCTCCTTTTTTGTGAAGTTACCAACTTAATGCCTCCAGTAGAGACCCCAGAATGCAGCAAAATGAAAAGTCTGGGAAATGTGAGTGGTGCTGTCACTGCAGGAGCTTCACTGAGGCAGAGGCTCCTGTTCCCTCCCTGAGCTGTGCTCTCATCACAGAACCATGGGATGGGATGGGATGGGATGGGATGGGATGGGATGGGATGGGATGGGATGGGATGGGATGGGATGGGATGGGATGGTTTGGGTTGGGAGGGACCTCAGAGCCACCCAGTGCCACCCCTGCCATGGCAGGGACACCTCCCACTGTCCCAGGTGCTCCCAGCCCGTGTCCAACCTGGCCTTGGGCACTGCCAGGGATCCAGGGGCAGCCCCAGCTGCTCTGGGCTGTGCCATGAGATGGTTTTGAAGGTCCATTGCAACCCAAACCATTCTGGATGGTCTGGCTCCATGTTTCTGCAAATGTTGGAATTAATATAGAAGCTCCTGCTGTAATTCAGCTCCATCGCAGATCCAGTGGGTGCAAGTTCTCCTGGTGAGTACTGCCAGGAGCCCTGGCAGGAACAGGATTTTCCCAGCACTGGAGCCGTGGAGGTGCTGGAATCAGCAGTGTCTGAGCCTGCTCAGGGTCACACCCTGGCCCAGGGGCAATGGCTGGACACAGTGGCCAGGGGGGATTCTCCAGAGGCCAAAATCCACCTTAGGGGATCTCCTGACCCTTAGCAGGGGCTCCTTGCCTGTGGTGGCTAAACAGCAGGCCTGTAAAAGTCTCCCAGACTGAATTCTGACTTGATCCAACTGTACCTGTGAGAAGTTTGTCAACCTTTCCTGAAAATAGAATCTTACAACAGTGAAAAACAACCTGTTTCCCTGAGAAGGAATTCTATGACTGAGACTGTTACCTGCACCTATATAGACTATTTTAAACCGTCAAAGACAAAAAATGCAAACAATATCTACAGCCAGACACTTGCCAGCAGGTAGGCATCTCTGGTGAAGTGACCAGGCATTACAGGATACAGCTCATTACTGACCAGCTGGAGACAGGCACTATGTGTTTATAAAACTCTATATAATGGGCTGTGGGAATAAACCTGTACCTCTCTTCATGGCAGAAACAGGAGTATCTCATCTCTGTAATGCCAGGTCACAGCAACACCTGCCCTTCTCCTGGGAACAGGATGTCTCCAGGGACAGTTGTATCCAATCAGAGCCCTTTGGTCTGTGACAGGAATCCAGACAAGACCTTAACACCTGGACCAGCCTCAGCCAGGGACCAGCACCGGGAATGGGCACTGACCTGGTGAACTCGGCTACCATGAACGGTCTCTGCTGATAGCAGTGCTGATAGCAGGAGCTCAGAGGGTCTGATTCCATCAGCTGCTCTGCTGATAGCAGTGCTGATAGCAGGAGCTCAGAGGGTCTGATTCCATCAGCTGCTCTGCTGATAGCAGTGCTGATAGCAGGAGCTCAGAGGGTCTGATTCCATCAGCTGCTCTGCTGATATCAGGAGCTCAGAGGGTCTGATTCCATCATCTGCTCTGCTGATAGCAGTGCTGATAGCAGGAGCTCAGAGGGTCTGATTCCATCAGCTGCTCTGCTGATAGCAGTGCTGATAGCAGGAGCTCAGAGGGTCTGATTCCATCAGCTGTTCTGCTGATAGCAGTGCTGATAGCAGGAGTTCAGAGGTCCTGATTCATTGATCTGATGCTGGGTGACGGGTCCCTGGCCTAAATGCACATGCACACATTTTATACACATGCATACAAATTGAATTTGCCATTTTCCACAGACTTCAGCCACAGGCAAATCTCAGGAAAAAGAAGAGCACAAGCAGTTTATGTGATCAAGATAAAGGTTAAACACCCAATTATCGTGTTTGGTACCAAGGTTATGGGCCAGCACAACAAATGGCTTGGTGAATATCTGCCTGGAACTCAACCTCACTCCGAGGCACAGAGCTGGCCTTTCCTGAATGCTGTTATCAGCAGGAATGTTCAGGTTGTGTTTCAGCAAATATCTCTCCAAAGGATTTTCTCTATACTCGGTTTTAACTCTTAATTTTCATTCTTATTTATTCACAGCAAAATAAAAAGGTTTGATGTTGTGATTTTCTGCCAGGCTCTATGGCCAGTGACATCTCCATCTCTGGTGATTTCTCTGGGCCATTGTCCTGCTCTCAGATATTTCCCTGCCTTTTAATGAGCAAAGATCTTGAATTCCAGGGCTTTTGCCCTTTCTAGTTTTGGACAAAGCTGCATGGACACAACTCCAGCATGCCCCATAACGGGTGTGTTGCAGTGACTGGGCAATTTGGGACCTTTCCCCAGAGGGACTGGCAAATACTCAGGATCCTAACTGGGAAATTCCCTTCACATTGAGTCCCAATGTCATTTTGTCCCAGTTTTTCCTCCCTTGTGTTTTATTCATTATGCAAACCCCTTCTCTTTTTTCCCCCTGACTTTCTTTCAACAACCTGTAATCAAATGTTTCTCTAAAAGAAGTGCCCAAGGTTTGTTTGGGTTTTTTCCCCCATCACTGAGATGAGCATGTGGTTGGAGAGTTCACAGACTCCTTTTAAACAGACGGCTAATTACTCAGGAGCAGGCACCAAAGTTAACGATAAATATGTAAATTGGGGAAGAATAAAACACTCGTTAAACATTAGGCATTTACTATGGAAATTAAGTGTCATTAGATGCATAAAAGGCTTTCCCAGCGTTTCCCTTCAAGCCTTCATTAGTGCACTGATCCCAACAAACACAGAGGGGCCACCCCATCCAAACGAGAGCAGAGCCATCCTGAACGGGTGCCCAGAACTCAAACCCAAACATTTTTAAAATCAGTTTTGAGCTTTGTAGATACTCCACGGCCTCCGTTCTCTTCCCATTTGCATTTCCCCTTTGTTGCTCCCCCGGGTCCAGCAGGAGGAGCAGAGGCTGGGACAGCCCAGCGCCAGGAAAGCTGCTCACATCATCTTCTGGCTGAGCTGGAGCCAGAGCTGACAGAAGCAGGAAGTGTTCTTGGGAAAGTGTGTGGGAAAACACTTATTTCAGAGCTTTGGAGTAGACAGAGTAGAGGGTAGAGCAAAAGTCTTGGAGAAAGGGTGGGAAATCCATCTCTGGGAGCTGGAGAGCAGTGCATCTTCCCCTGAAATGAGATGGGTTTGGATTATCCCACACTCATTTTCCCTGAGTCTGTGAAACCCCTCCTCATCTTCAGTCTTTTCCAGACCACCCTCTCTCCTCTCTGTAGTGCCAGGACCCAGGGAATGGCTTTCCACTGCCAGAGGGCAGTGATGGATGGGATATTGGGCAGGAATTGTTTCCTGGCAGGGTGTGAGGCCCTGGCACAGGGTGCCCAGAGCAGCTGTGGCTGCCCCTGGATCCCTGGCAGTGTCCCAGGCCAGGTTGGGCACTGGGGCTGGAGCAGCCTGGGACAGTGGGAGCTGTCCCTGCCATGGCAGGGGTGGCACTGGGTGGGCTTTACGGTCACTCCCAACCCAACCCACTCCATGATCTTCATCCAACATCTTCTGTTCAGCTCAGCTCACTCCATCTATAATTACCCACGAGTGAAAATTCAAATTACTCCCTTCCTCAACAGCCTTCCTGGAATTTAAAGGTACTGACGTGGAAATCCTCATTAGGAAGTGCCGCAGAAATCTGGAACAGGTTCCTGAAAGATTTCCTTAGGGTTGTCTTGGTGCTATAAATCCCTTCCAAGGCAGTGTGCTCATGAGGATCAAAGTGCAAGAAACGTTATCAAGTGCAGGAAATTTCCTGAAACTCACCTTCAGCCAACCAGATAAGAACAGGAGACCTCTGTGAATGGTGGTGGGGCTTGGCAGGGTGGCTGTCCCATGTTCACACTTTGGGATGGGGAGGATGAAGTTTTCCCTCTGCACCCTCCGTGCAAAGCAGTCAGTCCCAGCCCACACCAATTCCAGCACTGCAGTCAGCCAAAAACATCATGCAAAGGTGAAAATATTTATTTTTCTGCAGTTTTTTTTCCCGATAAACTAGGATTGATATGTCAAAAGGAAACGAAACTGAACCAGAGAAAATCACAAACTGGGAAGAACCGTGGGGAGAGCAGAGTGATTTTTGTCCTTTCTGTAACACCCACCCACACGGAGCCAGCCTGCTGACAGCAGCAAATGAGGATCAAAAATAATCAGGGTTTTGTCACGGAACTTTCTAGATTGTGCACTAGCAATCATGCAGGTATAGCTGTGACTGCTGCCAGGCCTGGTCCGAGCAGGCAGTTCCAGCAACGCCCCTGATGTCTCCTCCCCCAGTAAGCAGAGGGGTGCCAGGCTGGGGAGGGCTGGGATGAGCCCCCAGCCTGGAGCAGCCAGATCCCAGCGCTGGTTCCTGCCCAGCACAGCCCTGCTGGGAGAGGAGGAGGAGGAGGAGGAAAAGTCTCCCTGACAGCCATGACACAGGATTTTAAGACACTTTAAGGGATTTTTGAGACACTTCGTGAGCTAGAATCTGCTCAAAGGTTGTGGGTGCAAAGCCAGTGCCCACAATGTACATCTCTGCAATCCCATACAAATACAGTCGATATAGTGCATTTCTGCTGCCAGGTTGTTCCTTTATAGTTTCACTCTTAGTTTTGCAGCAGTACTGGCCTAGTCTGGAGAATCATCATGGAATTACAGGATGGTTTGGAATGGAAGGGACCTCAAAGCACATCCAGTGCCAGCCCTGCATGGGCAGGGACACCTCCCAGTGTCCCAGTAAACACAGAGATGCTCAGCTCGCTGCTCCCTGCACCGGGAAACCCTCACCCAGGGACAAGGGGCACTGGTGGGGGATGTCCTTCACCATCCCATTCCTACCTCCTTCTCCAAGACGTCTCTGGAGTCACAGAAATACAGAATAACTGAGGCTGGGAAAGCACTCTGAGATTGAGTCCAACCATCCCCAGCACTGCCACCACTGACCATGTCCCCAAGTGCCACATCCACAGGGCTGTGAAATCCCTCAGGGATGGGGACTCCAGCCTGCCCTGGGCAGCTGGGCTGAGGTTTTCCAGGAATAAAAGTCTCTCCATTATAACTCATGGTATTGCATCTCTTGATTTCCTCACAAGCCTTCTCTGTCAGCCCTTGCTGGGCTTTTGGAGGCTCTCTGCACTTGGCCCTGGGCCCTTCCTGCCTGGCCATGTCCCTGGAGGATGTCTGTGCGCTGTCCGTCTGTCCTGCTGGAAGCTGTGTGGAGGCCTTGGGAGGGAGCCTTGGGTGCCATGAGGATGGGAGCTGTTTGGTGGGAATGGGAGCTCTAGGGTGGGAATGGGATCTGTTTGGTGGGAACGGGATCTGTTTGGTGGGAATGGGAGCTCTTGGGTGGGAATGGGATCTGTTTGGTGGGAATGGGATCTGTTTGGTGGGAACGGGATCTGGTTGGAATGGGATCTGTCTGGTGGGAATGGGAGCTCTTTAGTGGGAATGGGAGCTCTTTGGTGGAGGCTGAAGAGCAGAGCTGGGGGATGTCTGGGGTGGGAGCTGCAGTGAAACACCGAATTCCATCTCTGCACAATCCATCAGCCCTGGGGATCAGCGTTCTCTGGCCCTTTGTCTCTCTGTCAATAAACAGACACGAGTAACCACAAACTCCTTCCTTCCAGCCACAGCCTGGCCTGCCCTGCAGGGCTGTCAGTCACAAACCATCACTGTCATCTCCACTTTGATCCAGCACTGGTGGCTTCAGAAGGAACTTTGATGTCTGATGCCTCTCCAAAAAAATGACATTGAGGGGTTCACGGGACCAGGGCTTGAAGCACAAACACTCTGTGACTGCCTGCAGATGGCTGCAAACCTGGATCTGGTTTATTGATGCTTCTTGGAAAGAAGTTATTCAATATTCTGTTGGAGATTTAAATGTTTATTCTGAGCAATTCCCAGGCAAAATTTTACGAGCAGTCAATGGAAGAGCTTAATAAGGGGTGGGATGAAAAAAAGTATTTTTCTGTGTCTCTGGGCAATAAATCACAAGTCTTGCAAGGACCACAAATCTTGGCTCTTTGTGCCATTTAAGCTCAGCTCCCTCGCTGCCGTTGAAGGAGATTTAAAGGCTGCCAGTCAGCTCCTGTGAGACACAGCTGTGCTGATTTGTTTATTCCTTAAAAATTGAAACAAGTTGGAGGGCTGGTAAAGGCTTCCACCAGCACAGAATTGTGTCCTGGACAGGAGGAATGATCCCCAACCAAGCTGAACATCACCCAGCCCTGGGGCTGAACCTGCAAGGAGTGCAAAGGTCCCCTGGCCTCACAACTGCTCTCAGCCTGGCTCAACCAAGACACATCTTGCTGTGCAAATGTTGAGATATTGTTACATTAATGTGGTTGATGATCAAGTGCCTCCTTTAGGTAAAGATATGATGTGCCCTATTCCTCTGTAAAGCATGCCCATGATCCACTTCAACTATTGGATGATACAGTCTCAAGTTCAAAAGTGAAACAAATCCAAAAGTCTGCCCAAAAGACCAAAAAACAGATTCTTATTTGAAAAACTGAACAACCAAAGTCCGCCCACAAAAGAGTTTTGTGTACTCTTTTTATTTCCAAAAGCCCTAAAGGTAAAGAGAGTTCTCCTTTTGAAGCCTCTTTAGCCTGAGTCCTCCCCAAACCGGCTTTGTGTTCCCTTTCCTCGTTCCTGGGCACTTTCCAGGAGTCCTTTTCACCTCCCTGACCCTGGAAGCAAAGGCAGATTTAAAACTTTCTGCCTTTCTCCTGGCAGACAGCCGCAGATGCAGGCAGCGCTGGGGGCAGAGGAAGAACTGCGCTGGCCCCTGGCAGGCTGGGAGGGAAATGACCTGGAAAAGCTCTGCTCAGTCCTGGGGTCTGGCATGTCTCTGCAGATTGGCACAGCTCTGTTAGCTTGTCGAGCCAGGGCACAGCTGGGGGCCTGGCCCAGCCCAGTGTCACCTCGCTGATGTCAAAGCTGTCCCTGCCACCCTGGGATGCTGCGGAGCCTCCCGGACCCGAGGCTGCATCCAAGCCTTTGGAGAGGGACTGGTGCTGTGGGTGCACAGGAAAGGCCAGCTGTCTGTGGTGAGGCTGAGGCACAACCAAGAGCTTTGCCAGGAAAAAACACTGCTTCTAGGAAAATCCAGTCCCAGTGCTCCTCACTTTTGCAGCCAGACTGAATTCCTCCCCTTGCTTTACCTGCTTCTGCCTTGGAGTGAGCTGAAACGGCAGCTACAGCCCAGAGCTCTCTGATTGTTACCAGCTCTCAGGCAGGCATCAGGTCCCCCATGCCATGCCATGCCATGCCATGCCATGCCATGCCAGGCTGTAAGGGGCTGCTGGGATGGCCCAGGGCAGGAAGGTCGCTGTCCCTGTGTCCCCCCAGGGCACTCCTGCCCTCCCTGCAGCCCGAGGGGATCAAGCTGATTTTTTCCCAGCCCTTTCTGTGGTTTCTGTCTCCCTGGGGGTGCTGGCTGTGTGAAGCACTGCCCTCGGCAGAACCACAGAATTCTGGCACAGAGAGAGCTCAAAGATCTGCTCAGACTCACTTTCCCCCCAGGCTTTTGTTGTACACGGCTCAGAATTCAGCAGCACATAAATAAATTACCTCCAAACACGGAGCCCTGCTGGTTTTTACACCTGAGAGACCTCTGGGCAGGTGTTTAGGAGGCGAGCTCATCGCCCTGGGGGAGTGATTTGTTTGCACACATGACAAGATGCTTTATTAAAGGACAGAGGCCATTTGGTGGTGGTGTTTTATTTGGTGGCAGCGTTTCCCCCTGGTCCTCTTGGGTTCCCTTGCCCTCCACACCAGTCATGAGCCAGGCAAGGTGAGAGGGACAGAAAGGCTTTTACACCCTCTCATCTACTCACCTGACAGACCTGCAAGGTCTTCTGTGTGTTGTGACATTCCAGTCGGTTCCCCAGAGTGGAAAATTCCCCAGTAATGGGAATTCCTTACCTTTCCTGCCCCGAATCCCTGCTTCCTTAGTGCAGGGAGGAAACATCTGAACATCCTCAGAAATGTGACTTTTAAACCCTCTGGGTCTCCAGAGATGGTGGAGATGATGCATTGTTAAGACACATTCAAGGCCAGGCTGGACAGGGCTTGGAGCCGTGTCCCTGCCCACGGCTTTAAGGGACCAGATGGGCTTTAAGGTTCCTTCCAAACCATTCTGGGACTCTATCACTCCACATTATTTACAAAACAAATTCCTCACCTCTTCCTGATTCTATGGCTGGCCCCCTGAAGCATAAGGTGTCCTTTCTGATTGTAAATTTTTAATCCTGGAAACAGTGTGATTGGCTCAGGCTGTAAGTTCTCCCCCGTGGCTCACCCCTGGGTGCGTGGAGGTGGGACAATGGGAATAACCTCACCAGAGAGCCTTGGGTGGGCTGCTGGTGCCTGCCAAGCCCAGGAACACCCTGGAGAGAACTCTGCTCATCCCACCTGGGCTCAGGTGGCTTTTGTGCAGCTGGCAACTGTCCTGCCCCTCAGGGACAGCTGATGCTGCTCCTCTGCACCCCCCAAAACCCATCAGCACTAATTAATGAATGACACCACTCAAGCACCAGACACACGGGGAGAGCCTGGTGTCAGCTCTGCTCCTGACACAACCTGCACTCAGCCATTAGCTAGGACTCAATTAATGAATGACCATTTACCTGCCCACCTGTGTCTGTTCTGCTCTCTGGTGCTGCGTTCCCAGCTCTGGGAGGAAGCAGCTCCATCAATCCCGGGTGGGATCAGTGCCTGGAGTCCCCTGGGCTGAACGAGCCCTGATTTACAGAGTCACAGGGAAGGGTAAGTGCAGCAATAGCTCCTTTTCCAGCAGCTGCCCTGTGCTGTGTGACCTGCCTGCAGTCAACACATGATCAGGACCTTTCCTGAGCACATCATTTCCCTCCCCCTCAGTGTTGACGAGGGCTGGTTTCAATTATTTCTTTCCTTCACACTCTGTATTTCCAGCTGCCTCCAATGAGCAATTCATCTACTCTATCAAATGACTTACCAAGATAGATTTCACATACAAGGCAAATAGATTTTGCCTCCCCTCATGATTTCACAGCACGATTTTTTATAATTCTGCTTCCCGTGCCTTATTCCCAGCAAACCTTTCCCCACAGTAGAGCCTTCCATCTGTGCAAGGTGGAAAGAAAATGTCATTGGATAAGAAAAGTAGTGTTTAATGTTATTCTGCCCTGACTCTTGTGGCACAGCATTTCCCATGTTATTTGAAATATAGAAGAGGGTCAGAAAAATATTGGGGCTCTTGCACTGAGCTGCAACATCACCCTACTACAGAGCCTTGCACTGCTGTGTAAGTTCAGAGTAACTGAGCAGTGTGCAGCTGCACATAGTGGGATTTCCCTCTGCAACGCCATTCACAAGGCCACCAAGCACCAGTGACGCCAAGATAATTGTGGAGAAGCTCCTTTTCCCACATATTTGTACTTCAGGAATTGTTGATACCAATTCAATTAAGAATTGTGGGAAAATTAAGGGAGTCAGTGCAATTAATGCATCTGCAAGTGGCTCTCAGCCTTTATTTCTCAGCCAGCACAGAGGGGATGGAGGAGTGGGGGGGCTTGGCAGGGGCTGGGGGAGCCAGGGTGGGCAGGGACACTGCTCTGTGCCCCGGGGAGCTGAGCCCTGTGTCAGCAAAACCACAATGAATATCCAGGAGAGGTGCACGAGCCCTCAGCAAAATCCATCTGCAGCTCATTGAGGCAGCACATGGAGAGTTCACGGGGAGTTTATCATGGGAACTGCTGAGGGTTAATGGCCAGCAGAGCAGATTGAGCTGTGGGATTACTAAATAATGAACTTTTCTCTCCAATAAATTTGTCCCTGACTTATAAAAAATCAATAACCTGCTACACTTCGGACAATTTTTTCTTCTTTTGTTGGGGGAGGGAGGTGGGCTCAGAGTAATTTTTAAACTACTCTTTCATATCTGTAAAAATATATTTTACCCTGACCATTTATACGGAAGCTCTGATGTGCCACAGTTATTGCAGCTTCATCACCCAGATAGATTTTTATGTGGGTGCCTGGCTATTGCTTTGTTTAATCATTCCTTTCTCTTCCCTCCTCAGTCCCTCTCCTCCTTCCCCTTCCACGCTTTTTTATGGCACTAGCAGCAGTGGAGATCTGCAGGAGGGTTTTCATGGGATGGAGGATGTCAGCAAGGTCAGGTCAGCTGGGACAGAGCCAAAAATATTAGCACTTTGCAGCCTGAGGGGAGAAGTTGAAATTATGGTTAGAACACACAAACTGGGACATTTTCAGCTCCAAGAAGAGGGAGGGCTTTTTTAAATTCTGTTTTGTTCCTAAGGGTAGAAAGGGATGGTTTCAGTTCCTGGCTGAGGGACAGACTTCCACTGGGATGTGGGCTCATGTTGGGCTGAGAATGGGGATTTGTCTGGCTCCTGCTCTTGCACTGCTCTGGTTCCTGCCTTTTCCACAATCCCGCTTCCCTCCAGCTCCAGAGAAGTGCCTCGAGTGATCACACATCATGGGCTCCCTCCCAACACCATCCCCTTCAACACAGCTGAAAAATTGCCTGCACAGTCCCAGGGAGAAGCGTGAGTCCTGGAGAAGCACTGCCTGGCTTCCAGCTCTCCTCACCCCGGGGAATTTTCCAAATGCTGTCTGTTCTTCGGGACACCGAGGGCCGGGTCTGTCCGGTGCTGGGGAGCTGAACTGGTCCCAGTGCTGCAGGTGAGGCCCCAGCAGAGCTGTGCAGAGGGGCAGGGTGCCCTCCCTGACCTGCTGGCCCTGCTGTGTGTCCCAGCCCAGGACAGCCTGTGCCTTCAGTGCTGCTGGCTCAGGGTCACCTTGGTGCCTGCAGCCCCCGGGCCCTCTCCTGCCCAGCTGGGTGGCCTCCAGCACATTCTGCTGCCAGGGCTTGTTCCTCCCCGTGGGTGGCTCTGTGACCTCCCCTTGATGACCTTCATGAGGTTCCTGTTGGCCCCTTTCTCCTGCCTGTCAGGGTCCCTGTGGCTCTGGCTCTGTGGAACAGGGCAGCAGCATGGCAGCCAGCAGCAGACACACGGGGAGAGCCTGGTGTCAGCTCTGCTCCTGACACAACCTGCACTCAGCCATTAGCTAGGACTCAATTAATGAATGACCATTTACCTGCCCACCTGTGTCTGTTCTGCTCTCTGGTGCTGCGTTCCCAGCTCTGGGAGGAAGCAGCTCCATCAATCCCGGGTGGGATCAGGCATGTCAGTAATTTTGGGGTTTGGGCCTGGATTACATTTGCTCTGTGCTTGGGTCAGATAATCTATCCTATGAAAAGTATGTACTTCAGCTGGGTTTTTGATGACACTGTTTACTCAAAACTTTTTAAATGAAGAATCTGTGAACATACTAAGGTGACTTGGGAGATGAAGAAAAGAAGTGACCAGAGAAGTGGGGAGGTTTTGATTTTGATATATTCTTCCAGACTGTTCTGTTTCCCCATTGAAGAAGAACTTGGTGACCTCCTGTCATTTGAGTGGATTGGGAAACATCACCAGCAGGAGTCACCTGCTGTCCCTAACGCCCAGCTGCTCTGTGGGGTTTGGCACCCAAAGACCAGGGTTTGCCACCCAAGGAGCAGGGTTTTTGTCACCCAGGGAACAGGGTTGGCACCCAAGGAGCAGGGTTTGTCACCCAGGGAACAGGGTTTGTGACCCAAAGAGCAGGGTTTGTCACTCAGGGACCAAGGTTTGTCACCCAGGGAGCAGGGTTGTCACCCAGGGAGCAGGGTTTGGCACCCAAGGAGCAGGGTTGGCACCCAGGGAGCAGGGTTTGGCACCCAGGGAGCAGTGCTGTCACCCAGGGAGCAGTGTTGTCACCCAAGTAGCAGGGTTTGTCACCCAGGGAACAGAATTTGTCACCCAGGGAGCAGGGTTTGGCATCCAGGGAGCAGTGTTGTCACCCAGTGAGCAGGGTTTGGCACCCAGGGAGCAGGGTTTGGCACCCAAGGAGCAGGGTTGGCACCCAGGGAGCAGGGTTTGGCACCCAGGGAGCAGGGCTGTCACCCAGGGAGCAGTGTTGTCACCCAGGGAGCAGGTTTGTCACCCAAGGAGCAGTGTTGTCACCCAAGTAGCAGGGTTTGTCACCCAGGGAACAGAATTTGTCACCCAAGGAGCAGTGTTGTCACCCAAGGAGCAGGGTTTGGCACCCAGGGAGCAGGGTTTGGCACCCAGGGAGCAGGGTTTGGCACCCAGGGAGCAGGGTTTGGCACCCAGGGAGCAGATCCCTGTTGGGCTCTGGGGCTGAACGGGGCACGGCGGCTCCAGGGTGGGGACAGCAGCAGGCCCAGGACCATCACTGGTGATGGGCTGGGAGTGCTGCCCTGGGCTCCAGGGGCCAGGAGCAGGAACACCTGGCTGTGCCAGCCCAGCCCAGCCCGTGGTGTGCAGAGCCCAGCTAGGAAGGGCAGCACACCCAGCAGCGATGCCGG
>VYZP01006537.1:3323-38522 GCA_013400635.1 Hypocryptadius cinnamomeus
TTCTGGAAAAGATTTGTGATAACGTCCTTGACTGTGGATGGGTCACTGTCTTTGTGGCTCCTGATGTGTGCAGAGCCAAGAGCATTTGGCACAGCCATTTGGTGCCTGAAGCCACCATTCCCAGCTGACATCAGGACCTTCATCCACTCCAACACTTCAGCTAAGTGGCCATGCAGCCCTTGTAGCACCACAGCCACTCAAGGCAAACAAGTGAGATTGAAAATGTCTTCTGCACCTCTACATGCATCCTGGGGAAAATCTGGTTTGTAATTTGTCTTT
The DNA here is from genome assembly GCA_013400635.1 of Hypocryptadius cinnamomeus. Taxonomy (NCBI): domain Eukaryota; kingdom Metazoa; phylum Chordata; class Aves; order Passeriformes; family Zosteropidae; genus Hypocryptadius; species Hypocryptadius cinnamomeus. The sequence goes on from VYZP01006537.1 coordinate 3,603, forward strand.
TCAGTCCTTCAGCTGCATTAATTTTACTGTGGGTGAAAGGTGTGAGTATATTTATGCAGCAGAAATTACCAAATAATGAAGATCACGGCAACATTTTCAGATTTTTGGAAGCCTATTGGCACAGAATCAAAATGAAACACACAGCACAAGAGTAAAAATAGAAATTGCAACCCATAACTACTTAATTTTGACAGGAAAGGCTAACATGTTTCTTAATAATTTTACAGCTTCCAAAAACACCAAAGGATTTGTGGTCTCTACAAACCTGAGCTTAGGTAAATTACAGGCAATTCCTCTGCTGATCTGCTTTCACTTTCAAATTCTTTATATAGGCTTATTACAATAGGTTGAAAAATAAAATAGTGTTAAAGCTTCACTGAAATAAAAGTTTAAGATTCCTTTTACTACTTTACCTTCCCATTTTAATATTTCCTAATCTTTATATTTCTCTTATCTTTCACATGCAAAGATGACAAAAAACACTCAGGATGTAGAGTGGCCTGGGTTACAGTCATTATCCAAATGGACTAAAAGCTTTGAGATCATGGTTACATGTAATTGCAAAATATTTTTGTTTTCTGCAAAGAAACTGATGGAACCTGGACCAGGATGGTCCATAGAAAAAATTTGTATGGAGAAGAAACAGAGTAGTGCTACCCAAATAGTTAATACTACTGTGCAATAGCATTTTTATATGTACAAATAACTGAGAGAGCACAGCCCCTGACAAAAACAGATTGGGCTCAAAATAGACAAAACACAAGCATGGCTTGGTTATAATTATGCTTAGGCCAGCAAGACCCAGGCACTCTGTGCATCGTGTAAACATCAGGCAGTGGGATTTGTTTATTTTATTCTATAAATGAAAACTAGATAGTCATAGACAATCTGGGGGGATAAAAATTAAATAAAATCTACGTTTGAGTTTTGTTCTGAATGGATTTTTATGCTAACTGTACAAGATCTCTAGTGACCCCCAGCCATGAGAACAGTTGTGTCTTCAGTCTCCTCAAAGAGACAAATTGCATTAGTGCAGCACATAACACTGGCCTGATGAATTAGCTTTTACTTGACTAAGAGATTCTATGCAAATGTGAATAGTCCCTGCACAGAAGAGAGAAAAAGGGCAACCCTTCCCACAGCCAAGACACATAATTATAGTCACATTTAAAAAGTACAAATAGTTCAATTTAATATATAAAATATGCATAAAGTTTGGCCAGGGAAGTTTAATTATTAGTGATTTGCTAAGACCTTGAGAATACCCTGAATCCAACAGACAGGTGGAACAGGCAGCTGAGAACAAGGCATGGAGGGGGACCCTCAGGAACCTCACCCATGGGTAGATGTGGCCTGCACTCCCTATGGCAAACACAACCTCCTCCCTCCATCCCAGGAGACCCTTATTCTACCACCATGAAATCCTTTTAGGAAAACTGAAAAACAAACAACCATCACAAAAGATTGTCAGGGATTGTGGAGAAACATCACCTTTTTTTCTGCTGTTAAGAGGTGCTCAGAATTTGAGCAATTTGGTGGAGAGACTCAGAAACCACAGAGCCCATTTTACAGGAGCTTCAACACATTTCAGCTGCTGTCACAAACCCAGAGGTGCTTCCAGAGAAAGTTGGGAAGTCAGGGTGTTACAGCCAGCCTAACAGAAGAACCAGAGATGCTTCTGTGGAGCAGCACCAACATGAACATCAGATGAAACATGGACCAATAACACTTTAACTCAATTTTTGATTAAGAGGCACAAAAGATCCTCTCTGAGACTTCCCATTAGTGTTGCAGTGCAGATACACCACGTCAAAAAGCAACCTGCCATCCTAGGTAATTGCACCCTTCCTGATTTGCTCACATTCCATGCTCTGCTCAATGGCTATTTATTGTCCAGGTACAACTCTAATGAGCAGGTGAGATCTGGAGCTCTAAACAGTTTAGAGATGGCAGTAAAGACTTTAAGATGACCCTAACACAGTTAAGCTGCACTAATCCCCTGAAGTGTTTAAGTGCCTTAGGTCAGCAATAAGCTGCTTTCAGGAGTTAATCAGGAAGGCTGTCTAATTAGGACAACGAGCTCTTCACCAGCACATCCCAATGAGGAAAGCCAATTACACTCTTAAAAGTCACATACTTCTGTAATCCCATGGAAGTCAAACCATAGCATTTGCTAAATAAACCAGACACACCCCAGCTAACCTACACGAGCCTGGTGTAGCTTATGTTTAAAACTGTTATTTAGTGCTACATTTTACACATAATTACTGATCTTGCAATTTTGTGTGTGGATTACATGACTTCATCAGGTATGTTTTTGCAGAACACAGCACAGGCTCTACACCACCACACTGACCAGGAATGCCCAGACTGATTGCTTCCTTTAATGAGAAATCATCAGCCATAGATTTTATGAATAATTCATCAAAATTTCAACACTTAAAAAGAACACAACAGCTAAAGAAGATTTTTTTAAATAAAAATTCCCTCTTTACAAATCACAAACTACTTCATAAAGCCTAACTTTCAAATTGCTTGCTCTTCTACCATGACAAACAATGATCCACAATTGAGTACTTTTTGCACCACAAAAGTAGTTTTATCTATATATTGTTCAATTGAAATTTCACTCTAATTCAGACTGATGTTCATATTATTTTGTGTTATTTGTTCAAAGCCAGATTATAAGTAGAATCAAGCCAATGGATCACAATTCAAACACTGGAACAGGCTGCCCAGCAAAGTGGTTGAGTCACCATCCCTGGAGGTACTGAAAAGTGATGAGCTTGGCAATGCTCCATTAATGGTTGGACTTGATGGACTCTCAAATATCTTTCCCAACCTAAACAGTTCTATGATTCTATGAATTCAGCTCCTATTTATTCAAAATCCTACCAAACCAAACACTGTATATTATAAGCATTTTATAATAAATTGTTTGAGTAAGAATTCAGGGCTAAACACAGGCTTGTCAAAACCCATGTAATATCAGCATATTACACAAGCAAATCAACAAGCATCATGTTTAGTTGCATAAAACTATTTTAAAGCCATTTCCAAGCTTGCAGGTTGGGTTGCACTTGTGATTTGGGAATCAGACTGCACATCCAATACGTTAAGTCTGGTCCTAATTTTCTATTACAATTTGCCAGTATACTGAGAGTAGATTCATAACTCGTTGGCAGATGATTCATAATGGAAATGTTAGAACAGCTTCAGTGTGCTGAGGAGTATGTTCAGGTTACTGGTGTTCAAAGCACCATTTGGGGGGTGGGAAGTTTAGATACTTCCCACCACTTCTAGACTTTCAGGCAAACAACCAAATACACGATTCAGGCAGGGTTGGCAGAACTATCTTTGCTGACCCAGAGCATAAGGAATTAATCAGCATCACAAGAAATATGCAAGTACAGATTTAATAGAAGGGAACCAGCCATTTGTTGAGTCTGCTGGGTTTATCACATGTACAGACTCCATCAATGGACACACAAGCATTTTCTGGTTTTCTTTTGTTTTTACAGTCTCCTTTCTCCTAATCAGAGAATTAAAATTAACAACCTCAAAACCAGCTTGAGTTGCCAAGAGTCTTTCCTGGCTTTACTGTAAGTCTGGGACAGAGAAGATTTAACGTGAAAAAATTCAGGTTGGGAATGACCTTCTGCACTGATTGACTTTAGTGGAATGTAAATGATGGGCAGTAAATCAGGAGACGTGCACACCGCTCAGTGAATCATACCATTCCCTTCAATCCCATCTAGAGGGAGAGACATAAATCCTCCCAGTTCAAGCTGGGCCATGAGCAGCCCTTTATATTTCCAATTAAAGATGTACTGTCCTTTGCCCAGCACTCAGTTGGGACACTGCACATTAATATGGTAATCAGCAGCCCAGCAGTGGGACACGGGGACCTCACTGTCTCTGCCATGTCCATCCATGGCTTCCTCCCAGCTGGATGGAGCAGGGTTTGGTGTGACAGGCAAATCCCAAGAGGTGAGAGAGAACCCTTCTTAGAACTTATTTTAATGTCACACTGCAAGTAGGTGATGGGTTTTGGTGATCAGGGCTCTCACACCAATCCTCTGGGGCTGCAGGCTGGGTGCAGATGCTTCCCACCCCAAAACAAGTGCACAAGAGTCCAAACACAGCCTCATGGCTTGAGTACCCATCAATTACCACCATGTCACTGCCAAATCTGCAGCTGGGAGGTTCTATCTGAAGGCAACAGCTTTGCCCTTCTGTGATATCGTGGCAGGCTACAGCAGAGACAGCAGGCACAGCCCCATGGCTGAGAGCCTTAAGGGACATTCACAGCCACCCCAGCATCCCTCTGAGCCCACTGGTGAAGGTGAAGTTTGGGGGGTCCTGGAAAGGGACTGCCTCTACATGAGAGCCTGGCAGCACTGACCAACCCTCCTGCTGGGCCCTGCATGTCCCTTGTGACCTTGCCATGAGATAAAGGAACCCAGGAAAAGAGGAAGGGGCTAGGGAGATGAGGGTGGTGGCCACTTTCTGCACCAGTGTTGGAGATCGTCCGTGTGAAGAGGAGTTTCAGCACATGACTAAAAGACAGTAAAATTCCTCAGACTCCACAGGAAACTACAGGGAAAGTGACTAATAAGACAGAGTCAAGTTAACAAACTGGGGGGTTTAGGTGTGGGAAATGAGGTATGGATAGGGATAAAAGGTCCCATTGCTTCCTACCGCAGTGAGGACAGGCTGCCTAGAAACAGGAGTTGGAAAAATTATTTTTGTTGTTGTTTTCACCAGTTTGGCATCAAACTGTTACCCACCCAAACACAGTTCAATGAATTATCTGCATTTTCTAAGTCCTCCTCTAATTCCTTCTACAAGAATCCCATTATTTAAACCACCTCATTTCTCTGATACAGCTGGTTTTGCCCAGAGCTTTTGAAAAGAGTGGATGGAAAGAATGGACACAAAAGTGGGGTTTAACAAAGTTAGGAGCTGAGCTTGTACTCTCCAAGCTGCACTTCATGTAGTTCAGCCCCAGGTCCAGGGCTTTAAGGCTTGGTGCTATCAACAGTGGACAAAATGTGGGTATCTGGCAGGTAAATCAGTGCCTCCCTTCATGGCTCAGTTGAGGATTGCTAACTTCTGGCTTAAATCATGTGGATAGAGAAAATGGATGCCAGTTACTTCTCTAGAGAGTGGATTAGAGTGCTGCTGGGGGTGGGGGCAGTGGTTATTCTTGTTGCAGACCAGCAGACATGGGGTGCTTTTAAAAATATGAGCTTTTCCCCCACAGTAAGCAGATGAAACCTGCGTTATCTGCAGGAGGTGGTGCCTTGTAACAATTTTTTTGTTTTGTTTTGGCATTGGTGGTTTTTTTGTTTTGTTTTGTGTTTTTTGGTTTTTTGGGGGGTTTTTTGGTGGGGTTTTTATTGTGTGGATTTTTGGTTTGCTTGTATTGGGATTTTTTTGTTTTGTTTTGGGTTTTTTTGTTGTTGTTTTTGTTTGGTTGATTGGGGTTTTTTTTGTTTAACTCCAAGGAGGATTTACCTTTCCTAAAAAGATGGAGAGTAAAATCCTGGATCCATAAGCATCTCCTCCCACACTGGCCACCTTACCCCACCCTGCTCTCTTCAGCCCTCCATAGCTATTTTTAACATCTCATTTCCTCACATTATGGCAATTTACATACTTAAACACATCACATTATCGTCCAATATATAAACAAAGTGAGATAATGCACTGTAAAGAGACTATTAAAAAAACCCTGCAGATACACACACAGGAGCTTTTGGAAATCAGGCAGTCCTTTGAAGCAAAGCAGTTGTCCTGTATCAGTAATGGGATTTCTCAGCAACACTTTACAATAAAGCAGACTTAATGAGAGCCGAGCAGTGGTGTAATTCCTGTGGAATTGCATATTGAAAGCTACATTCATACCCAAGGAGCCCATCAGGACCAGTATTGTTAGCATGAATGCTGAAGGAATTGCAAAATGAATTGCCATTTTGTTATCAAGTGCTTCCGATTGGCTCCATCCTGCCATCTGTGGCATTGGAGGAGGGGAAGCAGCTCAGGTCCGAACTTGGGATCTCAAAGGTGGGTCAAGGGGAAATTTTATGCTGCAGCATCCTCTGCTTCTTCACTGAAGAAGTTCAGTGCACCTGCCTTCCTGGGAAGAAAAGCCAAAACAGAGCAGATTGCCAGATCCTGGGTAAGGCAATTCTGACCTTAAGTGAAAGAGCAACACTATTCATTGATCGGCCATGCAAAATCTACTGATAGGTCACAGAAAATCACTGCTTAGAAACAAGACACTGCAAATTATCTGGCTCTTTTGAGGCTCCTGCAGCCTTCTCTACTTCTTGGTGTTGCTACAGTAAATGTTGTAAGAAGTAAAAACTCAGAAAGTTCCCAAGAAAAAAAAAAGGAATGTGCAGTTCCTGTCTTGTTTAGCTCTACAGAGAAAGAACAGATATTAAAAGTATTGGAATGATTTAGAAGCCTAAATTACATTCCCAAAACATCCAGATCACACAGAAGATCACTCTCCACTGTTCAAAATGCAGACTTAGCTCATATATGTGCTTAATTATTGTATAGAGATGCACAAAACCATTTTTTAAAGTTTTCTGTATTTATTCATTTCTGTTGGAATAGTCATGATAAAAGAAATCTTTAATGAAAAAATGTCTTTGTTTCATCACCTTGTTCTATAACTGAGGTACAGACACTCCAGTGAATTAGATTTGATCTCTCTACATGAATTCCCACTTCTGTCTTTATTTACAATTCCCTTTCAGCCTTCAAGATAAAGAATTACTGTATTATTCATCTCCTTATGTTGGTATTGCCACATTGGGATGCTTTCCAAGCAGAAAAGCCTATTTTGACTCTTGGCACAGCCTTCACACCACAAATAATCTGGAAGCTACAGAGCTCTACACGCCCTTGAAACCCAAGAGACGCACCAAGAGCGATCCGTGCGCACACACAGGAGCAAACCACAGCACCTTCCATTCCCACTTCTTTTCAAGGCCTTCCAGACTGACACCTCCCATTCTGTCTGTCCGTGCCGTGGTTCAGCCAACAGCCCAGGAGAGGCAGTGCTGCCTCCTCCCAAAGGTGTGGCACCCAGCTGTGAGGGACTGGGGGAATGCAGGAGGGATTCCAAAGGTTGGTGACGCCCAGGGCACCTCCCGTTAGTGCTGGGGCTCTGAGGGGTTGTGCAAGTTTGCTTTAGGGTGTGACATTTTCCTTCTAACAGTTCCAGAGCTCCATAATGGTGAGGTCAAGGACATGCCTATTTCATTTGAGAGAAACTGAGGCTCCAGAAGGGTTTACACCCACAACACTTGACAGGATGGAGCCAAACAATACAGACTGTAATGAACTAATGACAAATAACCTTGTCCTCACAGTCATGCATCCAGGTTGTACTTTCACCATGCCAAAGCCACCACTTGGTTCTGTCCCCCTGCAACCTCTTTGTGGCTTGCTATAAGATCCATGCCAAACTGATCCATCTCAGATGATGAACATGTACCATGCAAATGTTGCAGTGGGTCCTTATGGGTCCAATCCCTGACAGTCAAGTTATATGACAGAGCACAAAGAACAAGTTTTTAAAAAATTAAATTCTTTAAATTTACAGTACTATAAAGAAAATGAATAAGTTTAAATATTTCCAGATCTACCAGAAGAATTATTCAAACTAAGTTTATAGGTCTGACTCTCCCATACATCACTCTAAATCAGAGGGGATTTTGCTAGACCTGAACGTAAATAATTTATGATCTAATGGGAAATACTCTTCACATACCAAAAGCTTAAGAATAGTTCCCTCTCCAGAAACAAGGCCCCAGTTTAGCAAAGCACACACTTCACATCACAACAGTTCAATTGAAGCATCACGTACTAAAGACAAAAAAATCAGTCACCTTTAGGAAGGCTTGGTTGTAGTTCCAGCACTGGCAATAAATAAAGGCTCCTGTAGTGCAGGCATTGCTCCCAGCACTGTGCCTACACCCAGAGCACCTTGCCAGCAGTACACACAAGGGAAGGTGTCCATCTTCCTTTCAGCTTCATTGCAACTGAGAACAACTTGATCCTGCAACACTGGCTCACAAGAGCACTTGTACAGGGCTCCAGTGAAATGAGACCAGGGAATGCTTTTAGAATGAAGCTCAGACTTAAAGATATTTGTATGATAATTTGAGACAGATAACTCTTTCCTGTCAGTCAGTTTTTCCCTCCTAACAAGGAATTGAGCACCACCTCTAGTTCATATCCAGACGGTGAAAGAGACTGACCCTTGTATTTAAAAATGTTAAACCTTTTAGCACCATGTCTCTACCTACAAAGTACCTGGACTGTACCTAATGTGGGTCCTACAAATACAGCAATGATTCAATAAGGGCCAACTGACAAAAAGCCTCAGTGCTCCCCCTCATTCTTCCCTTTGAAATAAGAGAGGGAGACAGGCATCTTTAAAATTCTGCATTTCAAAGTTATCCTTTTTCCTTTTGTTGGGAGGTGGCAAAATCAGACTATTTAAAGAATTGTCTGATGATATTTTAAAAGGCTTTGGTTACACCGCCTTGGGGAGTTGAGTAAAACAAAGGTAATTCAAAGATACTGTGATCTGTCTCAGCTTGGTTGCTCTTGCCCTTAATTGCATGCATCTTTCTTGTAGGGATTTCAAAGGAGAGTTCAGCACCTGAAACACTGATCCCTGCCTCTGCATCGGGAGCAAGTTCTAAACCACAATTTATGCACGTGCAGCTCAACTGAGCCACCAGGATCAGCCTCAGGTACATGCCACAAGCCAGATGTGCTTGGGCACTCCCTGAAGGAGCCCCTGGTAGCACCTCCTGCCAGGTTTTACTCCACATTACTCCTCAAAACCAGCATGCACATGAAATACATGAAAGAAATCAGGAGACACACGTACAACCTGGTGTCCAAGCCATAAGGGTCTCCAGTCTCTGCTATGTCCCATCCCCACTTTCCATTGTAATCCTGATCCAGTTGCTGAGCACAGAATTCATCTCATCTAACTGAAGCAAATAAAATATGGGCACCTACATGCAGGTACATTATCAAGTTCCCCTCCATGATCAGTAGGGAAAAATGGTGTTTCCAGAGCAGTTATTTTCTTCTAGTGAGGACAGAGGACAGTAAACCCCACTCCAGAAGTGCCTGCTTCACAGTGCTTCACACTGGCTGTGAAGGGCAGCACAAACTCCAAGCCTGCAGTTTAGATTAATCCCACCTCTGTGGACTTGGGCTGGGCCTCATGAGAGCAAGTAAAACTCTCCCATTCTTCTCAGCAGGCACCAAAATAGGCGTCTAACCTACCTCATAACTTTGAGGGTTGGCATTTTGCTGGTTTGAAGTGGGGGGGAGGGGGGGGGGGGTTAACACTTTTTTTATTTTTCAACTGTTTTTAGCATTTTAATGATTCCTTCAGCCAGCACCAAAACACAATGGAATCAGTCCAGTTCAGTGCTCCAGGCTCAGAAGCTCTGCACCAGGCTGACTTTTTTTACAGCTCCATATCCCCTCCATTCTTCTAAAGAACAGACCCTGCTATGCTTTGCTTTCCTGAATTTAGTACTACTATCAGCTCTTACCTCCCCAGACATCAAGACAACTCATTTAAACACAGGAAATGTTACATATTAGCACTAAGAGAGGACATAAATTTTCCATTCCTATTTCAAGTAACTTGGGGAAATACAACATATTTTCCCTTTATAATGCATAGTTTGAATTCAGATAAATGAGGTAGAACATTATATATGCCTGTTCCACTTGCAAAAAAAAAAAAAAAATCCTCACTTTTTAAAGCTATAAAAAACTACTGTTGCCAAAACAATAAAGATAAATCCAACTTTGAATTTAGCAGGCACATTTCTTCAGCCATTCAGTGCATGGGCCAGAGCTTTAGACCAGGTCCAGTTGTGAGCCAGTGCCAGGCTCAGGCTCAGGCTCAAATCTGTGCAATGATGAGACACAGCCAGATGTGAGTGGTGACACTGTCTGGGCTCCAAGCTGGCTGCATGCAAACCAGTCCTGCTCTGAAGCTGGAAAAAGGAGGATTTTTGTTTTATAACACCCTCATTAAAGTACCTGAAGAGGTTTCAGGAAGATGCTGGATTCTGACAGCAAAGGCACACACATTATGGACAGCACTGTCCTTCTGGGGCAGTGGAGCTCACATCTTCCTGCTCTTTATCTTCACTGCCATAAGTGGAATTTCCCTATTTATTGAGGTGGAGAGATCTGTTGCAGATAGTTAGGAACTGATCTGTAATGTACACACACAGTATTTGAGCCTTAACAGTTAGCATTGAGAAAAACTTTTCCATTCAAGAAGTCTCCCAGCACAGAGACACTAAAACTAAATCCAGCAATTAGCACTGCAAACTATGTTCTGTCCTAATCACAGATTGAGGAACCAAATATAATTTATTTTATGGCTCAGAAAACACATGTCTCTTTCTTTTATTAATCATTACATTTTGCACTTTTGGTTGACCCTTATCTCCCCCCTGGCCTATATCACTTTGCTGACAAAATTTTCATTATTTAGGGTTTTCCTCTAGACACAGGACTGCTTTCCTGCATTTGAAATGCAGCCAGAGAACACTCAGCATGGAGACCTTTCAAAAAAGGTGGGTTTTGCCAGCTGGAAGGGTGGAGATGGCTACATTTGAGAGTTTTTGTGCTTCCTGAAGTGCCTTTTCACCCGCAGTGTAAATGAGTGGTGACCTTCTGTTCTGATCCACAGGTCTGAAGCAGAAGGGTCCTGCACATTCTTATAATTTCCGCAGGAACTGGTGGGATGCCAAATTCATTTCAGCTGCTGAAGGAAGCTGCCATACCTTAAGTTCAACAGACTTAATAGCCTTGAGCTCACAACAGAGAGCTCAATGCTCAATAATAGCATTATTCTGTATGTTGGATGGTGCATAAAATGCATTACACCAATATTTAGGCTATCATGGACCTGACTAACCCATCAAGAATTGTGCCAAACAAAAAGAAGCTCAACTTTGAAATTCCCAAACTTGGATCTGCTCCAGTTAGAGCACAGCTAAAATAAATAAATAAAATTAGTCTAAGTTTTCTGGTTATTTAAAAGACAAAATAAACCCTAACTGATTGTGATTCCAATGTATTCTACTCTAATACTTAATGAAATAGAGTGAAAGTAAAACCCGAATGTAGTTTCAAAAGAAAAATCAAGTATGTTTCACTCGAAAAAATCACAAATAAATCTTTGCACTTTGCTTTCAAACTGAGATATCATGAGAACAATGGCAGTTCAGCAATTTATTCTGATTTGACAGAACTGAAATCAGGTGGACATCTACCAAAGCTTCCAACAAGTTTGTATTTTATCTTCAAATGTATTCTTTACAGCATCCTCTGCATCTATAAACCCCTGTCCACCATGGGAGTTATTCTCTACAGTCAGAAGTAAAATAGGAATCAAGCTGTGTATCTCCATATTCTATTCAATCAAAAGGCCTCTGATTTTAAAAGCTTGTATTTTACAATAAATTTACATTCCAAATTAAGGAATGTCCATGATTAAGGCATCATCCTGCAGTGATAACTATACATCAAATGATGTTCTGTTATTAAATTTGATGAAAGGTTTTCCATTTTGATTGGTGCTATGAGGCAGAATTAGGAATACCTTTAAAGGAGTCCCTTTCAGAGTAAGAAGTGTCCCTACTTCCTGCCATGCAGTCTGTGTAAAACCATTTCAGCACAAAAAGTCAGTGCTATCAGAAATCTTGCCTGGACACCACAAGTATAGAATACCTCAGAACCAGATGATATAACCACTTTGAAATCACAAACTGGTCACCAAACTTTCACTGGGAAGTGACTTGGATGGAAAGCAGAAAGTGATAGCTGGGACATTGCTGAGGGCAGCCCCTGCCCACTGCTAGGTACCAACTCCAACTCTGTTCTCAAAGAAAACCCCTGTGCTCTCCCACCTGTCTTGGGTGGCCCTGGCACCCAAAGCTGACTTGGCAGTTTCAAGCCCCTTCAACCTCCTTGACAATATAAACCAGCCTGTGATAAACTCAAATCTCCTAAGTCCAGAAAGAAAACCATGTTGATATGGGCAGATTGTAGCTATGAATATTCAAAGTATCTCCATTTCAGCTTTCATATGTTTTAGTATAAGGGCCTCAGCTATCTGATCCAGGAGAAATAAGAAAATTTATATATATGTATTTTCAGGTACACCATTCTTTTATTGAAAAAGTTGTCTTACCCCTTCTCATATCAATAGTTAATATGTTTACTTGATCACTGATGATAAACTGATCAATTAAAGGCTATCCCAGTGATATTGAAATGCTGTTAACAGGCGTTCCCTCTTTCAGGACCACTCTGCACTGCAGCCAGTACTGCAAAAGAGACAGTGAAACAGAAATTAATTCAAAGGGAAATACTTCCCATGCACCCCCACACCCCCCAAAAAAAGAAAAATAGAAAAAGCCTAGATATCAATACCCAGTGATGTTTCCAACCAGAAGCGTATTTTCATTCAAATACTGTTCTTCCTACTGCTGGAAAATGTACTCAGAAAAAACCATGACAAATGTTTGTAATATTTACAAGATGTCACTGCAGTAAAATATTAATATATTTTCCTCCTTGCAGAACAACAGTGAACTCCTATTTCCATAGAAATATGCAGTGGGTTTATCAGAGCCGCTCGCTGTGTGCCGTATGAGCCTTTCCAGCACACACTCTGCACCCAACACTAACTAGGACTGGTGCCAATACAATTTGTACTACAGTAATCTATTAGATTCAGCCAGACTTGCCTGAGCCTGAGGGGCTGAAACAGAGCAGCTACACTGGGAATGTTTTGTACAAGCCCAAGCTGAGAGGGAGAGGAGGAGGGAGATGCCATCCCAGTGCTGTTCCAGGCTGGGCTAACACCGAGCTCTGGTCATTCCATGGCTGGTGACAGCAGATCACAGCATCTCCCCCTCACTGCCATGCAGAGCCTCCTCACTCTCCTCATGCTGAATCAGCTCCTTTCAACCTCCAATTTTTCTTTTACTTCACCAGAGCTTGAGCAATTTTGCCTCCACTTTCAAATTATCTGAACTTCAAAATATCTCCTGGGTAGAAGCACGATTCACCATTTCATAAGTCCTACATTTTCAGCATCTCCTTGCTTAATCCTCTGCCCTTCTGCAGCTCTGTGAGTGTGCTGAGAAAGCAGATATTCCAGTTGCAGACGGCCTCAGGCAAGCCTAGGTTGGTCGAGGTCAGTCAAACCTGGCAGCTGTGTTGTGCCAGCCCTGCCTTCCTGCTTGGAGGCAAACAAGCAGCAGATCACTCCTTTGCTGGCCTCCTCCCAGGCCACGCTCCCTCTGAGGAGCTGAAGGTCCTCTCTCCATCCCAGCCAGTCCTCAGCTCAGCTTTCCTCTTGTAGCTCTTCCCCAAGGCTTGGTGTTGTCTTAGGTGTTGAGGACAGGGTTGATGAATTTTCCAGAAGCTCTGTCTTAGCTTAGGTGGAATTATTGGCTCCATTAGGCAAACTTTCAGTGCTAAGTCTCTCAAAACCCAGAGATAAAACAAGTGACACCAGTTTCTGGGGATTAGGGACGAAGCCACACAAACTCAGTGTGCTCTCTGTCTGGAAACACAGCAAATGTGTACACTCTCTGTGTCTCTTAACATCAAAGAACAACAGAACACAACAACTGGGGCTTCTCCAACACTTCCAAATGCTTCACGGGCCAGCACTTGCTTTTATTGTTATTCTTATGTTTCTGAAATAAACAACATGGAAAACCCCAATGCTAATTGATAACAGCTTACGCAATGACAGCCAAATTAATGAAGCTTGAGATCAGAGTGGAAAGGTTTCAATTATCCACATGTCCTAATGCAAGGACAAGGCTTGGAGTACCCTGGGCCTGTCTGCTAATCAAAGCTTCTCTCCCAGTATACCAAAGATGACAATTTAGTTATTACTAGCAATTATTAACATCCTCCTAGCCTTTCAAGTTAACATTTTTATCTCTAAAGTTACCATTAACACTTAATGTTAGAAACTAAAGAAATTCACTTAAGTCAGATTGTTTTATTTGAATGAGTCAGCCTTAATTTTTCAGGTTTGGGCTTTCTAATAGCTGAAGTTTTCATCATTGCTTGACTGCTGTTTTCATTACCTGATACTGTTGAAAGTTAAAATACACTCAAGACTACAACATTCATTTTACAAGTCTTCTTAAGTAAGGTTTGGTTGTGTAACCTGCAATTAGACTAGAAAATGCACTATAAAGTGAATTTATTAGCATTTATAAAGGAGAAGTCAGAATGATCTGACAGCTTTTTTCCCCTGTAACTTCAAGAAGTGAGAATTTACTAAAAATAGTGTGAAGTAGGGAAAGAGTTGAAAGGAACATGAAAAGGGGAAGGCAAAGGGAATAATGGGACCACATAAATATTTTAAATATCTATTTGTACACCATGCACTCCACAGAGCTACCATATATTACAAGGTTTCCAGCTACAATGACATCTGACCATGCTTCCCTTTGTCCTGGAGGGAACACACTCAAGTAGTACAGAGTTTGTCGAGGCCATGAATGAGCATAAATACAATCCAGTGACCTCCAGTGTCCTTGTCACTGACATGTGATATTTATGCATGTGAAGCTAATCTGGAGCCTCTCTCAAGCTCCCATTCATCATTAGCCCATCAGATGCTGACTAGACCATATATCTCTACCTGGATGCTCGCTAATCTTTGACTATTAAACAGGGATAAACCACAAATTTTATACTGAGGGGCTGTCACTCAACTATTTGGATCTACTCTGTGGCCAGCTCCTTTTGTAAGGGAGCTGAATGTAACCTTCACCTAGGGCTTGTCCTGGGCACAAAATGCTACTTAGCAAGAGCACTCACAAGCCAAATCCCCAGGTTTTATGCACCAGCATGGATCTGCTCACTCCAGTGGAGTCATGCCAGATTACACCAGCTGAGGATCTGGCCACACATTTTCAAGGTACTCTATAAATTAATTAAGCTTTATAACAACCTTGCAAGGTTCAGCAGGACAAAGTAAAGTGGGAAAAGTGCAAGAGCTCTAAGCCAGCAGCACACAAAGAAATGCTGCTTCCCAAAGGGCAGATGTCTTGACTGCCTTGCTTTTTAACTGTACATTCCATCCTTCCTGAGTCAAAACCCCTCTCTAAGCTCCATAAAGCCAAAAATAGTTGAAGCATCAGGCTGCAGCATTAAGAATTGAATCTGTGGGCTCTGTACCTGTGTGTGTGAGATTGTGCAGGAGCTAAGAGATCAAGTTGGGCAGCTCAGGTTGTGTTGAGCTCACTCATCTGCTCAGCCATCAGAGAGATGTTGAGTTGCTTTGTATTCATTACACCAGTCAAAGAATTATCTACTATTGAGGATAATAACTGCAATATTAGAAATTAAATGATTACATTCTGTTAAGATGTTTTTCCAAGCATTTAAAAAAACAGGGCATACGCAGTAGAAATCCTCCTGCTTCCAATGTGCTTGCAGAAGGCAGCTTGACACCCAGAAGTTTTGAAACTCACAGAAATACCTCTTTTCCACACTCTGCACTGAAATGGTTTGTTTTTATTCAGTAACACTGACAAAAACACTGAGACAAAGAACAAGTGAAAACAAGCTTAAGATGGAAGGTTTGAAATCTATGAAAATAACCCTAGAAACAACTAGGTTTTTTCCCTGCATAGGCAAAGACCATGGAATTTCGCCCAATAAATCATCCAATAGCTCAGCTGTTTCAAACTGTGTTTCATTGCCCTGTGCCTACTCAGCCTTAACCCAACTCACTGCACTGGAGGAAGTAGCAGTAACATTAATAACTTCCAGTTTTGCTGGACTTGCAAAGGGGTTCTACAGCCTGTGCTGAGAGGGCTTGGGAAGGCTCCTGGCATTCTCTCCTGCCTTTGCACATCTACAACCTCGCCCAAATTACCCCACTGTAAGTACTCCCTTACTCCACATGCATCACTCCATCCTTTCTAAAGTGGAGAATGCAGCTTATTCAGAGCATCTTCCTAGGCCATAGAGCCTGCCTGGTGAGATGAGTGAAGAGCAGCTGGAGCAAAATCCACCACCCAAACCCAAACAGCTCCCACACTCCAACCCTGCCCTGCACAGCCCAGCGTGCAGAGCAGGAGCAACTCTTCAAAGGCACATCCTGAGCATCAGCTTGACCTTCAGCACCCCGAGCAGCCTCGGGCTTTATCTGAAGGAGAGAAAACATCCCACCAAATTTCAATCAGAGGCTTTCAAAGCGTTCGCAGTTACAAAACAAACCCCAGTGCGGCTCGGAGCCTCCGCTGTGCCACAGGCAGTGCGCGAGGTTTCCGGCTGTCGGGCCGGGTGTATAATAGGTCTGATTTATAGTTACCAGCATGGGACTTGATTCGAAAGCTCAATCACCGTGACTTCTCACAGTGGGGTTTGCATGCTGCAACGGGCCTCAAAATTGGAGAGGAATTTACCTCCCGCTGCCGAACATTACATAACAATCAACAGAAAACAAGCGGAGAGCAGCAGGAGGTCCCCATCATTAGCCTGCACAGTCATGTTAATGGAGATGTACACACACTCATCTATCTGCACTTATTATGGAGCTTGCCAGACTCTGGGATTACACTGCAAGAAGGAGTCTAGGGCAGAGAGAGACAAGATACAGGCAAAGAGCTTCAAAACTGCACTCAACCCACTGAGATTTCCACATTAACAAGAGAGACTGGGGTCTGGGAGGTCTGAATCTCACATGTAGCAAATGGTGCACAAAGGTTTGGAGGTGTATGTGACCTTGCACTGTGCAAAATGCTGCTTTTCCTCTACAGAAATAACAGCTGTACCTTCACCTGTCTGCCTCTTTCAAGCCTCGCTGCCAAGGCAACAGCTCCACCTCCACTAAAGGATGCCCACAAAGTTTTCTGAACTTCTGTCAGTATGGCCACAGCGGTCTGCATCCCAAAATAATCACAGACTTCAATGCCAATTAGATGGTTCACATTAGACAAACAGTAGGGCCTGTGGTGACTCCTGCTGCCCTGGCATACAGAGAAGGACAAAAACAAAAGTCTAACATAATTTAAAAAGCCATTCACACCAAAAGGACTAATTTTAAACATAATATTTTGGGTAACTGTAGCTTTGTTTGCATATGATATATTGTCTTCAACATTCCTAAATCTCTCAAGACTGAGGGACAAAACTCTTCCATTTGTGGGCTTTTTAATGAATAAAGTTCTTGAGCACCTGATGTGACTTAAGCAAAGGTGAACCGAGTCAGAGCAGAAAACAGCCACATCACATTTTCTCTCCAGCCACCACTTTGACTTTTATATATATTCCCGTTTCCCTCCCAAGCCAGCAATTTATTGTTCCTCCCTCACCATGTAAACCCTGAAAATTCATTCTAAAATTTGAGTATACAAGGTTAAGAAAAGGTCAAGACAGTCCAAGTCCCTCTATGCTAATTTAACATGAAGGAGGCAATCCATTTCCTCTTCCCAAACATGCATTAAATGCAGAGTATCTCTAATGGCCCGAGAGTTTTCTCCTTGATGTTTCAAATATTCTTTCTAAATCACTAAGCTATGGATCTAACTTGTGTTATTTCTTTTAACAAAATTAGAAATGACAGCTTTAAACAATCTTAATGTTATAATCAAATCAACAGGAGTGTCATTAGCTTTCCTGATTGCCATTTTTCTTTTATGATTAATATTGTGATTCCTGTAAGAAACACTCTTTTCTTAACCACTATAAACAACCAGTACATTAACCCCATGCAGATTGACTATTTCTGACATGTACTGTTTACTAACCAAAGGAGAGGTCCTACCATTTCTCCCCTATCTCCTCGAAAATGTTCTATCTTTCTCCCTGTCAATAAATTGACCCAGAAATATTTGCAAACTATTGGTCATTTTACATTTTTAAATGAAAAGCCCCCCGCAGAATTCAGCCACAAATTGATCTGTTTACACAAGGATCTGGAATGTATCTGTTGCAAGGACTAAACAATACAAAGACAATACAGACTGTCAACTGAAGAGCCCCTGGCTTGTTTCTGAATATTTGTCTTTTAGACAGCCCAGAACACCAAGCAACCTGCACTATTTACCCATTTCAGACCCTCTTTAGCCTGAATACTTCTATTAAGTTTGTATGGGAAAATAAACTGGTAGCACTGAGAGCTAGAGAACTATAAGGGACTAATACATACTGAATTAAGAAAGTGGCTAAACACTTTTAGACTCTACTTTAGCTATGCTAAAAAGAGCTGTCTGGTTAGTGGATGTTCAATGATCTCTGAAAATTGTGTGTTTAGCCATAACATCACTGAATTGTTCTTAATCTGTGTTTCTTCCTCAGTCAATCTGGTTCTTATCCTACATTTGAACTCTTTGTACTTTTGGGACAAGAACACATTTCTTGTTTTGTTTCTGAACAAGTCCCACCACAGGAACCATGACTAGCAATTATTAGCACTAATAAGTACTAGTGAAGAACTAAGACACAAAGATTACTAGCTTTCAAATATTTTTGTTTGTTTGTTTAATCTTAGCGGGAAGAAATTAAGCAATGAAATGCCTGTCTGCTGCTGGTGCCTTGTTTCCATGGACAAAGCCTCTGGGCTACAAGACAGTTTAGGTCAGAAGCCCCTCTCTAGGCTAGTGAGCCTTAACCCAAACCAGCCAAGTGACATTAACTCAGAAAAGCCAGGGACCTCCTGTTTCCATTTTAACTGGTTTTCCTCTGGAAGATCATCTCCTTTTGATCATGTTTTATGTTTGCAACTAGGTGAAGCACCTATAGCTTAAAGAAGCAACTTGAATCCCACCTAGAACCACTTCTAGATCTGGAATGTGCATGGCAACAACCAACCAGAGACAAGGGGCAGCAAGAGATGTCCCCCTGCAACACAAGCTACACAGGGGCCAGCTTTAACATTCTGCTTTGTTATCCACAGTCAAACGAGTCAATGGATGGTGGAGCCCCTTCCTGCAGTGCTTAGGAGTGCCAGTGAATCAAAAAGGCATTATGGGAGACACTGTCATGGTTTAAAAATTAAAGTTAGCAATTTATAGTCTACCAAAATTGCAGCTGGAACTACGCTGTAAATTCTCCCATGCCACCTACTGGTGCCTTCCTTATCTACCAACTGTATTTTATAGAAAGCCACATAAATGTGGTGCATTTATAGATAGTGTTCAAACTCAGTTTTCGGTGGAATTAAGTGGAAAGACACGAGGTTCAGTCCATAACACAGGATCTCCCTGTTTAGGTACCTTAAAAGATAATTAATTATTACTACTGACAGCTTCAAGACCCCACAAAGATGGTGAGAAGCAACACAAAGAGGTTTAGGACAGAAAATGCTGCTCAGTACTAATGCAAATCTGCCACAAGAAGGGCAGGGAAGCCAAACCACCTCACACACACACCCCAAGAGATTATGTGAGAGCAAACCTCTGTTTGCTGCTCTCCAGAACACAGCTCCTCCTGCAATCCCACAGCCAACACAGCTAGGACTACCCATGATGCTACTGGCATCACAACTATTTTCTTGGCTGGGCATGAAATGGAAGAAGGGAAAAAAAATTGGTCTTGCTTAATCAACCCAAACTACTTTTTTTTATTATTTAACATTAAAAATTAGAGTCCATCCTCCCCTATTTAAAAGGAGAGCTGTCAGGTTCTGACCTAAGTCTAACCAAAAGGAGGGATGGGGAGGGGAAGGGGGGAGTTGGGAAAAATCAATGAATCTACACTAATAAAGGTTATAGGAGTAAAATTTACGCTGGATGCAAGTATGATCCTGTAGTCTTTTTATTTTTTTGGCATGCTGCCCCAGCATGATTTACGTCGAGATAACATGATGGAGCCTCCACCATTGAAAGGAATTAAATAAAAATGCAATAAAGGAGTACAAAATCAATCCGCTTACAGTTTTGTTTAATAAAAATTCATGAAGGATGGGTGGGCAGGCCCATAAGAAATACACCAGTTCAATGAGGGGGCTCTATCAAGCCCACAGCCATTAGAGTGTAGCAGCAGGATAGGATTATTGAACATTAGCATGAGTTAGCTGTGTGCCAGTGTGTTGAATATGCCTCAGTTCCCCCATCATTCCAAGCTCTGTCACTGCTGCCAGTCAATAGCGCATCTATCACCTGAAATAACGGCCAAGAAAAGTACAAAAGATGGGGATTTGACCTTGACTGAGAAGCTGATCCATGGGGATTTTCCAACAGGGGCAGCTGTTTTTTCAGTCAGGACGCTGGGACTAAAACCCCACAATGGACCTGGCCTACCCCTGGACATTAGCAGGTTACAAGTGATTTCCCAGCTGAGTTTGGGTCCCCAGTTGTCACTTCTCACAGCTGAGGAAACTTCTGTCCTCTGGAGACATTTGCCCTATTGATAAGTTTGCATTTGTTTCCTTAACTACAGGCTGAGGTCTGAATACACAGGCAAACAAACATGCCCTGTGGCATGGTAAAAAGTTAATTGCAAAATCCCTTAGCCACCCTGATTTTGTAAGAGGAGCTGTGAGGCTTAGCCTCACCCTTTCCCTCCAATGGGCATTCTAAAAGGCTATTGCTTACAGTCATCTTGACAAAAAGAGGATTTTAGTGATCATAGGTTACATAGATGAGCATTTGAGAACAGAACTTGGCCAAATCCATGCAGCATTTCTGTGGGTTTCCACCAATTTGACCAATAGTGGAACAGAACTATTTCTATTTCTACCTGAGCAAACCATCTCATTTTCAGAACTTTCATTTGCTCTATGCTAAAATCCACACTCTTCAGGTTTTTTTATTATCACACAGAGTTCAAGTGAAAACATGGCTGAAAAAATGGACTTGTGCCTTGCATGAGCAAAAGCGAGCTTGCAAGTCAGGTGTGAACATTCCCACTGAAGTGTTCACAAAATACTCTGAGTGTGTGATGTCACCTAGTGGTCAGGACACACGGGAATGACAGGCAATTAACATTTTCTGCTAATTCCTCCACTAGCTGGAGGTACCTGCTGATACTTCCCAAGGTGCTTATCAAAAAAGACCATTCCAAGCCAGGATGAGGTAGATTTAGCTTTACACACTCCTGTGATGGGATATGTGCAGAAGCAGTGGGATGTGACTCATTTCCTCCAACACCAGCAACTGCTAATTCCAAACTCCTTCTTCCCTGTACTCAAGTCAAGCCAAAAAAGTTAAACTAACCTTTTCCAACCACCAGCAGTGTTATATTCATGCTGCAAGTTCTACAGACACTCAGGAGCAGATAAAAGCACAGAACGCATCAGACTCCATAAATTATCCCCAAGTGTGCTCTCTCTGAGAAATTCCTCTCAGAGCACAGCTGGGAACAGCTCCACAACCTCATTCCAGCTTGTGCCAGCCACACTCTGGGTTTGCTGGGCTGGCTGATCTGCCCACACCTTTCTCCCAGCAGAGGAATTCATGCCCAGGGAAGCATTTCAGCTTAGCTTTCCCTACGAGAGTCTAGGGGCAGCTCAGCTGGCTGACTCTGCCCTGAGCACTTATCACGTAGGAGCACAGACAGAAGGCAAAATGCTGTATTAGCCCATTCCTCCCTGAACGGAGCCTTAGGCCAAGCAAAACTGCCCTGCCACTTTTTCCTGGTAGGCTTTTCTTGGCTGTTCCAGTACGTTGACTTGAAGGACAATAACCTCTAGCTTGTTTAACAACTTGTCCCTGCTGTGTAATTACACTTCTTTTAATTGGCTCGTGGGGTTTAATCATCCCCTGGGACTCAGCTTGCAGCGTTTCTCATTAACTGCCGCACGCACTCAGTTCTGAGGGCAGGGGGATGTGCTCAGAACTGCACACGGGGGAGGCTCTCTGAGGATCCAAAAGGAAAGACTCACAGCAGAGCTCCCAGCCACGTACAGACACACACACACAGTGCTCTGAGCCAGCTACACCCCGTCTGGAGAGTGCACAGCCAGCTCTGCATCCCCGGGGAGAGGCAGCCAGCCCTGCCCACATCCACTGTCAGCCTGTTGGAACAGCTAGAGGAGGCAGAGCACCAAGGATTGAGAAACCACAGAGAGGAAGACTCCTGGCAGAGGCATAGAAGGGTGGATAAAGGAGCCATGCTGAACCCCTTACACAAGAAACTTCTCCCAGTTACCTCCCTCTGCCTCAACTGTTCCAACATTTCTCTCAGAAGTTTGCAAACTTCAGCTGATGTCAAAGTTATGTTTAAAGATATACCTAAAATACTCCCACAGTAATATTAATATTTTTCATTTTATGCCAAGTGCCTTTGTGCCCTCCTGGAGCACAGGAGCAAGCCCACAAAGGTGATCAGAGAGTTGGAAAACCTCTGCTTTGGAGACAGGCTGAGAGCAATGTGTCACTGGGCTTGGAGAAGACAAGGCTTCAGAGAGACCTTGGAGCCTTTTCAGTGCTTAAAGAGGACACAAGAGATCTGGAGGGGAACTTTCTACAAAGGCAGATAGTGATAGGACAAGGGGAGAGTGTTTAAAGGACTAAAAGAGGAGGGAAGAGATTTAGATTGGATGTTAGAAATAAATTCTTCCCTGTGAGAGTGCTGAGGCCCTGGCACAGGGTGCCCAGAGCAGCTGTGGCTGCTCCATCCCTGGAAGTGCCCAAGGCCAGGCTGGACAGGGCTTGGAGCAGCCTGGGACAGTGGAAGGTGTCCCTGCCCATGGCAGGGGCTGGGACATGATGAGCTTTAAGGTCCCTTCCCACCCAAAGCAGCCTGTGATTCTACAACATCAAGGTGGGCTGTACAGAGGAGGCCTCTGCTAAGAGGTGACTGCCACATCCTGAGCAGCCAGCACCAAAGGCTGCTCACAGCAGGATGAGCCAAGGACAGGATACATTGCAGAAAATTGAAAAGAATTTTTGACATTTGCTGAAGGAACAACACTACGTTAAACTTGTACTGGCAGGGCCTTGAGATCCAAGTAGTTTTCTATTACTTCTCAGCCATGCTCGGCCGGTTTGTTTGATTTTTCCATCAGAATCCTGCAGCTCAGTTCACTTTACCAGAGGGGGAAGTTGCTGGGAAAGGGACTGAGAAACAAGAATCTGTCAAAGAGTTGTTTTATTTCCTACAGCACTGGCTGACTGACCAAAATCCTATAAAAAAAATAGAAAAGAAAAAAAGTCAAATTCAGGAAAAAGCCCTGAACGTGTCAAGGCTTTTGGAACAAATGGCACAATAGGTTTTTCCTGTAGCTATAGGCATGTATTTCTTCTTATTTTTTATTTATTTATTTAAGCCCCTGTAACACACCATTTCCCCCAAAGGGCTGCAAAGGTTCAAAGGCTTTGAGAGCACCAATAAATCATGACCACATAAATGTCCTGTAGTGAAGTTTGATTCTTATTTACCCGGGGTCTTTGGGCCAGTGCTCAGTCTGTGTTGGAGAAGGCAGATTTACTTCTCCTGAGATGCCCTCAATTCACAGAGTGCTCATCTTTCAAGCAGCACCGCTCCAGCCTCAGCTGCCAAAACACTTCTAGCTGCAAGTTTCCATCATTTGCTTTATCACACTTCCCTTTCCCCTCCCAGATACTGGTCTAAACTCAGTTATGTTTAGAAATACCTTGTGAGTGGCCAGACTGTGAGTCAATGAATCTCTGTAAATCACTGCCATATGCAGAAGAATTTCAGGCTTTAGTGAGCTTTCTTCTTAGGCCACCTCTAGCCATGATTCCCTCTCTAAAATAATCCTCCGGACCTTGGCATGTTGTGTAGCATGTAGGAAACACAGCACAGGCATAAGCAGGCTGCAGGAGTGGGGTATAAGAAAAAGAGCATTATAAACAGGACAGAAATACTATTTTAGATGAACTGGATGCCCAGTTGCACAGCTAAGGTGCAGTTCTGTCCTGCAGGCAGCAAAGCAGTATTTCAGTCTCCACTCCACAGCAAGGATGATCTGCTCATCCAACTCTGCTAAGAGGAAAACAGGATCAGCAACAGAAATTCCAGCAGTTTGATTAAAGCAAACACCTAATAGTGCAGCTGTTTCTTCACATTTTCTTCTGTCAGGTGACTTAGTCTAACATTCACTCTCTAATGTCAATGAATATTTACTCCCATTCCACTTTGAAGTATCCTTTTTAATTATTCACAGTTAGTACAACTGCAGGTATTCACCAGCAATTTGTGAACGGAGTCCATGTTAATTTTCTGGAAGCATTTTTTTCTGACAGGAAACAGAACCAACACCCAGAGAAGTAAATTAACTACTCACACAACTTAAAACTAAAAGACTACAGATACAGATGATTTTTCAGATGTATACATGGAAAAATAAGAACTAAAGACAACTAATTATAGCAAGCCATTTTGCTATAGAACCCTAAATTTTTTGAGACAAACAGAAAAATAGTGTTCAAGCACTACAGAAACATCACAGTTCTGTGCATCATCCATTAGAGGCATGTAAATTTGCCAGACACATTAACCAAAAAACAACTCTTTGATTCAGTGGAATGTGACTGGGACATACATAGGTTCAATTGCAGAGGGAACACACGTAGAGAATCTCATCCTCAGACAACAGCCTTGAACCCTGCAGGAATCTGCACAGCTCTGCTTTTAGGAAAGGCCTTTTGTCATTAATAGCTTAAAAGTGTTGAAGGGAAATGTTGGCAAAACCCCAGCAGCAGATTTGAGTTCATTCTGTAACCTGAAAAACAGGTGGGTGAATTAATCTGCAACCAAGACTGCTTTGTTCCACCCCATGCAAAAAAAGCAAAGCCTAAATGGGGATCTAGCATGCTCTGAATTATATCTATTTGACTTTTATTTAATTCGCCTTAGTTTTCCCACTCTCTTTTGTCTGGAGAGCGCAAAACTCCTGGCCAGAGGACCTGCTTTTTAGCTTCTAAATTTAAGGTAATGCAAATGCATTTCAGGCTGTTTTTATTTATGCTGTAATTGGTTGGGGGTTATTTTAATAAATAAATAAAGGCAGCTAAACACTTGCTTTGCAGCCATATCTTTCAAAGGTTTTGGTGTCAGGGTGGTGCCCACATTATCTGGTGGTTTTTGTGTTGTGTGCTCTGGATGACAAGTTTATTGGAAAATGAACAAGAGCCCCTCTCCCAGCCACTGACAGCAAAAATCCATCTCTAACATAACAGACAGATATAATTGTTGTGCACCCTGTTAGACATGCCAAGTGATTGATACAATGCAAAAAGGAGTGGGGTGAAATTATGATGATCTATAAAGATCTTTCTGGAACAGAGAAAGAGGAAGAGAATCATTTTTAATATGATTAATATTGCAGCAGAGAGGGGGAGAAAGGAAAGAGATGGGATTTGTTCCCTGCTATAACACTCTACTCCCAGGCAATACTGCTTAGCAGGAAAGCCTTCCAGCTGAGGGCTATGAAACAGTTATCACTGGTAGGTGATTAAGTTACTAATTCTTCAGGGAGAAGACATTTAGAGGCCCATATTAAAGGAGAGCGAGGCAAAATTACATTCCGTTTCAATTTAGTTTAGCAATTCTAGTGATTTAGTTAAATGAAAAGCAATTGTTCCAATTAATAGTATTGAATGTTATTCATCAAAAGTGTCAAAACAGCTGTGTTGGTGCATTAGTAACCTATTCTCTTGTCAGAGATATGGATAATTCCCCGGGATTGCACGAGGGGAATGGCAGAGCAGGCAGGAGCCTTCGGCAGAGCCGCACGTCCCGCAGCGTTAATGACTGCGGGGTCATGGAGCTGCTGCCAGGCTCCAGCGGCTCCACTCCAGCCTGGGAAGGACAGCTGTGGTTCAGCAGGGCAGGGGATGATCCCAAACACATGAATCTGGCTTTCACCCTCCCCGGTGCCATCCCACAAATGTCCTTCAGGATGGTCAGACAGGGCAGCACAGCCCGCGAGGGGCAGAGCAAAGGCAGCTGCTCCTCTGCTCCCCCCATCCCACTCCTTCCTCAGGGGTCTGTGCAGTGAAAGGTGAGACCTCCACCTTGCTTTGCCTAAAGCTGGTGCAGGAACAATTAGGAAGCCGAGCCCCAACAAGTGCCAAGCACCATTTTGATCCATGCTGAGTCCTCGGCAGAGACAGCGGCCCTGCAGCAGCTTTTCTCATGGAGCTCATCCATCAAAACAGTGATTAAGGAGCTAAGAGGAAAAGTTTGGACATAACCCCTGAATACAATGGGGTAATAAAACACAATGGTGCTGCTGGCCTGGGAATATGACACTCTGGCACAAGACAGAACCTTCTATTTTGGGATAAACAGACCCCGGTCCGAACATGGCGGAGGGCATCCTGGAGCTCATTAATCTGTATGGGAATGACAGAGACAGGATAACAGGTCTGATAAGGGTTTCCTCCAGCCTTTTCCTCACACCATGCAGGCCCCTGCAGCCACCTCAGCTATCTCCACTCAATAAGGCTTTATACACTTCCTCCCACGACCCATAATTGCCATCTCAGTGCAGGCGATACTATCGCCTTCCTTTCCTTTCAAATTTCCATAGCCCTTTTATGGGAGATTAGAAAATCCTCTCTTTTTTGGACTGCTGTTTGTTTTCTCCAGGAACTAAAGAAAACAAATGCATGCCGTGTAGCTGAGTTGAAGGACAAGGGAAAAAGTGGTGCTAAGGGCCCAGCAGGAACCTGCTGCAGCCTGTGCTGCTCCCTGCCCAGGATGATGCCTTCGTCCTCCTCAGGAACAAGGTAAACCATGGCCCAGTCCCATCCCACAGGGCAACGGTGAGATCCTCCAGGTCACACCACAAGCCAAGAAATACAACAGTCCCTTGTGTTAAATGATGGCTCTGTTATTTTTAAAAAGTAGTTAGCTGATAAAATCAACAAAAATGTGGGTACTTTAAAGGAGAAATGGAGTTAGATACCTCAAGTGAAAGACAATTCTTCTTTTTCTCCCTGTTTCTGGAGGAACCCTTCAGGCCACACCATCCAGCCTTCCTCATGAAGGTGACAAGGCTTTGCAATGTGACTTTTGCTTCCTCTTCCCTACTCCAGTGACTGCCAGGATCATACCCCAGCAGTTACCCTGCTCTAAAAACACTGAAACAGCCAGGTGCTCCTGCTGAGCACAAGCTAAAGTCAGCGCAGAGCATCACATCACACCAGCACTGCTGGAATTGAAATGTTTCCTAACAGAGAGGGAAATAATCTCTTATCTGTGCAAGCCAAACAAGTTTGTTATCACCTGCTCACACTCAAAGCAGGAGTAAGGCTTGAGAAACCTGTAACGGCAAAAACCTTCCCCAGCTTTACACGTAAAAATGTATAAATCAAGTATCCTCACTATGTTTGGCACTCCACAAAATCCCCTTTAAGCCCTAGCCTGGAACTGTACCTTGTACACAAGCTTTTATCATAAGAGCTTGGAAGCACACAGAAAAGAGCACCTTAACTCCTGGGCTCTGTGTTTTGTTATGAGCTCTGGGGCTCTGTGCCCCAGGAACAAGGCTGCTGAAATACAGCTCCAAGCCAGAGCCATGAACTGAATCCCCCCTTGCTGGTCCCAGCACAGGGGAGGGGACACACAGGAGCTCCACTCTCAGCCTCTGCAGGAGGTTGGAGAACACACATGTTAACTTCAGAGTGGTGGACAGAAGAACAGAGAAGCACTGTGGAGGCCTCCCCATACTACAATTCAGGTTTTTGGCACGAAAGAAGCTTCTTTTTGGCAACTCTTATTTTCTCATTCCTGCTCAGGATGGTAGGATTTTAAATGTCTGCAGGGCATAGAAGGTTACTGATAATAAAAGTGTGCATTTTAATACACCAGAATAACTACACATATGCCTCCTTTGGTGCACATGGCTCCATCTTAGCTGTATTTCAAACATGCCACATAACATTTATTATGAAAAATAATTAAAGAGCTCCTCATTAATTATTTGTATTACCATAGCACCTAAGGGCATTAATCACAAATCAAGGCATCATTCAGCAAACACTGCCAGAACACAGTCTGCCCAAAATCAAAATCCAGGGCAATGAAAAGGAAACAACTGCTCAGAAATAAAAGAATGCACGTGCTGTAGGGAGCACAAGGTGTTGGCTTTAGTTAGCAGGAGAGGGAGCAGAGAAACCATCAAATTACCTGTGCACAGCCCAGGTGAGGAAGGTTTTTAAGAGAGGTTAGGTGAGGATTAAGAGTCAAAAATAAGTGATCAGAATATTGGAAGCCAAACCCAAGGAGAAGATGTGGAAGAAAGTGGGCAACTTGCAGCTGTTGTGGTGCAGAGCCCACAGAGACAACACTACAGTTTGAGTCAAGTTATGGATCAGGAGGACTCCTGGAAGACCCTTTCCAGCCCAGTCCTTTAGCTTTACAACAGTTAAAATTATTTTAAAACAGACAGGAAAGTTCTAACACCAATTTTGTCAAACAGGCCCAAACTTTAAATGCTTCATTGCAAGTTAATACCAACACTGTCCCCTCACTCTGAGAAGCCAGGGCACAAATGTGTTGGGAACTGCACTTCACCCATGACAGCCCCCAGGCAACAAATCAGAGCTTCAGCATTCCTCAAGATCATTATCTCCTGCCAAAGTTAAACCCCAGAAACAAACAAATACCAGCTTCTGGTCATAAAATGGAGCTGAAGCCAAAAATAAAAGCTCAGAGCCTGCTGAGATGGTGAGTAGTAACTAATACACCAGGTGAGCTCTTCCCACATCTTCAGTTCCTACTCCAGCCCCAGAGCTCAGTTCTAGCACGTGCCCAGCACAGGCTGGGAGCAGCCATTCATTCCAAACCATCATTTTGACTACCCCATCTCTTGGAAAATGGGATGTGTCTTCAGGTGCTTAGAGAAAACAGATGTATATTGTGAAGTGAGCTGAGCAGCAAATAAAGCTGATCCCTCCTACCCACACAGGGTTTTGAGATTTTGGTGTATTAAATAAAAACAAATTTATGTCTGAAAAGCCACTGTTGTATTTCACATGCCCCATTTTCCTTTCAAAGGGAAGCTCTTGCATTAAATTATTGGGTAAAACAGAACAACAACTGCTGCACACAGAGATGATAGTGAAAGATGAAATTATTGTAATATAGTACATTGCCAAATATGAAATAAACTACTGTATTTTCTTAAATTCCTATTTTATTTTGTCACTGTTGTTAGATTTGTTTCAAAATAAAAACAGGTTTATATACAGCTGAATAATAAAAAGTGTTGTCTTCCTTAAAGGAAAAAAAAAAAAAAAGAAAAAAAACATTAAATACCCCATTTCCCTGGGGTAAAAAAAAAGTCAAATATAAAACCAGACCAACTTTCCATTCAAAACCTAAAAGAACTGTTCTCCCAAGCCTGACTGTACAGGAATGTGGCTAATACAGAGAGGATTTTTTTTCTTTAATTTTTTAGGTGCATTCTCAGAAGTTAATCAACTAATCTCCTTCTCGATTTCCTAAACCAAGAAAAGGCCAGATGTAGTAATCTATTACAGACACGATATAATTGTACTGTAATCATAACAGAACAATATCTGCACATATGCTTTTGTTAAGCATGGGGCACAGCCTGACACTACTCATTAAGAAACAAATGGAACATTCAACCACGGCTTTCATTTGATCTTACAAAGATAAGCCTCAGTATTGTTATTCCGGATTTTGTGTGTGTGTGCAGGACACAAAAGCATTCTCTCTCACAACTGAAAAAAGAAAATAAAACCAAAGCAAACAGGTCTACATGGGCAATTGAACAGTGGAACAGTATATTCTGCTATTATCCCTCTGCAATAACTTATAAGTCACTCTAAGCACAGAATTAACACCAAAAAGCAAGACAAAATCAGTTATTTCACCCTACTAAAGGCTTTCTGGCCATTTTTCTTATGCAGAACATTTTTCACTATCACATCAATGGTATTTTACACAGCATTGTACTGACTGGCATTGTAATTTAAACCTTGTCTATGCCCTGTGTATGAAAACTTCTCAGCATAACTAGCAGCAATACCAGAAAGGGAAATATCAAACAAGCAGGTGGTGCTGCTTTAGAACTTTCTGAAGGGTGTGCCTGGCAGGAAAGCAGTTAAAAAGCAGCAACATTAAATTGCATATGATACAGCACAGTGATGCTATTGCATTATAAATAATGCTGAGGGATGCATTATTTATATGTCTAATATTGGGCTCTCTTATGAAGAAAGGTTCTTTCTCCAGTTTGTCTCCAATAGTAATAGGCAGACAGGATCACACAGCAGAGACTGGAAGGAGACATGGCAATCCAGGGAAATTTGGGAGGCAAAACACAGAAAAACAGTGAGTGGAGCACTCTATTGCATTTCCTAGGTTTAATAAGTTGGAAATCTCAGAAGGTTAGGAGCTCACCTTTCATTCATTTAAACATTCAATAGGGAAAAAAAAAAAAAATTATTTGAGCCTTATCCCAAGTCTGTGTCCTTTAACAGCTGCAGGGCTGGCACGGAAATGCTCTGAGATTTCTGGCACCTCCACGTCTGATCACTGTTTTAAACCAAAACTGGAGAAATGCTCCACCCCATGAAAGTGTTTAAATTGGCTCTTGGAAGTGGGTGGAGCCTCCAGCCCCACAGCGAGCTGGATCTCGTAACACACTCATATTCTGTTCCTGTGTTGAATACAGCACTTGCACAGATCCAGCTGCTACAAGCACCTCTTTCCTCTCTGCACTGGAAACTCCACCAGCAATTTGTAAACAAGTGTAACTATGAGGATGAAAGCACAAATAAACCTGGTGGTTAGTCCAGGTCGGAGCACCAATGGGGCCAAATCCAATTTTTGGTACCACCAACACTTTTCCCTTCAGCCAAAAGTTACCAGCTGAAGATTAATGCCTGGAACAAGTTTTTATCCCACTGAGTTTCACATCATGGTGTCAGATATCCACCAGAGCCACCTTTCATTGCCATCCACACATGAAGCTGAGGTATGGACAGAGACCCCAGCACCCATGGGCACCATGGGGCAGTAGATTTCTCTGGAGTTTGGGTGGACAACCAGATTAGTCTGCAAAAAATAAATTAGTTCCAGTAGGTCAGAAACTGCTCTCAACAATGAGCACAGAGCTGTTGTGGAAGTTAATGAACCCCACCACTGTCTAATCCAGCCCAGGCAGGGCCTTGGGGGAAATTCAAGTGCTCTGGTGCTTTGCTGCTGTTGTTGCTTTAGTCCAGCTTTACCTCATAAAAGCAAACTCGGCCTGTGCTTGGGACCACGGTGCTGACAGTCACATGAGCTCATCCTTACAGCTTTCTTTTGTTCTTGGAGTTGCAGAAGGAAAAAAAGGCTTGAAGACCAGAATGGGACAATGATCCCAAAAGATAGCTGGTGGGTGCTCCTTTTTGAAGTACATTTCATGAAACCATTCACTCCAAACCCACTGTTTTGGAAACTTGCTTTCACAATTCTTTCTCCGAGGTCCCAGATTGTCCAAATTCCACATACTATTGCTGAAAATGTTTTATAGTTCCATGTCTAACTGAATCAGCCTCCAAAAACCACCTTATTAAAACCCAGTAAAACAGTTCAAAAGTAAGGATGACCAGTGGGAAGTGAGGTTCTTCTTCAAGATTGAAGGTTATCTTCCAAGTCCAAATATTTCTTATGCATCTTTTCAAAGCAGTGTTTAAGCACATCTAGTCACATTTTGGTTCTCCCCTATAAGTCTTTTGCTGCCTCTTCATCTTTGTTAACAAAGCATTTAAAGAGGAGGAGGTTCCCAACTCAAGGGCTCAAAGCCTCTTTTTCCAACCTGATTCCTCAGAGTAGCACAGGTAGGGAAAGTAATTGGCCTCATCCCATTTACATTCCAATTTTTACCGAATGCTTCGAACTGATGGCCAAAACATCTCCCTAGCTAAACCCAGTAACATGAGAAACTCATGTTCATTTTAAAGTGTTCTGGACTTCCCTAGCTGTGTATAGAAGTTGAAGACACAGGCTGGGCACACCCTGCATCTTCCAAACTGAAAGCAAATGAGGGATGCCCAGACTGTATTGCACAAATCAGTCACAAGATTTGGTTTGCATTTCCAGAGGATTGACTCCTTTAGCTTGGCATAGACAAACTGTCTTTTTCTCTTACAGGCCTTGTAAGAGGGATGCAGAGCTGACACCAACTGATCCCAAGATGTGAAGCTTGCCAGGAGTTCAGTTTTAGCCCACAGAGTCAACTTTTTTTGTACCCTGCCACTCATGACCATCCTTGAGATGAGGAACTCCCCCAGTGCAGAAAGCCCAAAGTCAAATCACATCATGGAGCTTAGTTTATGCTAAGTAGAATTTCCAGATAAACTTTTGCAGTCAAGTCTACCCAGCACTGCTGATCCCAGTTCTCCATTTTGCTGTGCAATTTCAGACACAGCTTAAAGGGGAGAAGCCAAAAGAATCTAAAAATTAAAAACCACTTTCCCCACATTCCACTCAGCAGCTGTCATAGAGAAAATGCAAGTGGAGTGATTAATTCTTCTACTTATTCTGATGCAAGAGCATCAGCCTCTCAGATTTGGGCTTTATTACTATGCTCTGCCTCCCCAGACCAATCCTAAGAGTCAAATTTTGACAAATTTCATACTGTGAGGCTTTTAAACAGTCAAATATTGCTTTATTATTTAGAACATCATTTTTCGGTTTTGTTTCCAGCTGTATGTAGTACTGAAGTTTGCATTAATGCCCTGCATTATATCATCCTTATCAGACAAGTTTCCGAGGTACAGCTGATTCTCCTTTTTGATTTTCTACAAGAGCTATTAAAAATGCTGACCAAAGAATATAGATTTTCATTAATATTTCCTCTTCTTTTGATCTGTTCCTTTGATTTACCTGACTCTACAATCCAAATAATCAGAGGAGTTCCTGTCTTTCATGCAACAAATGTAATGCCAAAATTTAATCAAGCCAAGCTTTTTAAGATGTGGGGGAAAGAGAGGCAGTACATTTAAAGAGCTCTTCCTCAGCCTATCTCTCCAGATGGTTTTGGGAAAAGCAGACCCCAAGAAGATGTACCATTAAAGTATCCAACAGCATTAATGATTTCAGAGGGCATCCTCTGCTTTGTAGGCATGAAAAACATTTCTGCAAACAGCAAGGCTGCTGAGGGTGAGAATTGAGATTGAGATGGAGACAACCTTTTTCCTTTGGCAAGGGGAAACAAGGTGTTGCTCTAGTGTTTTCTCCACACTGTCTCTTGCTTCAGTTCAGTTTTCTCTGCTAGCTTCAGCACCTGATATGTTCTCAGAACATCCAGTTGACTGTATACTTGTTTTTGGACCCTGTTTTGGCATAAGGTTGCTGTCCTTATTCCTTTTGGTATTGTTCCTGCACAGGAAGGCAGGAAAACACTTTTCCAGGCTCCTAACATATGTTTGTTTTCCCTTACTGTTGTTCATTCTGTTTACACAGTGGTTGTTTTCCTTCATCTCTGATGATGAAATTTAAACTCTCCCCTAAGAGAAGAGAGATTTCAGGGAGTGGAAAATACAAAGACAGCATAATGGAGCAAACAGAGACTTTGCTTTCAGCACTCTTAAGGAGTCAACCTTGACCCCAAGATGCCCAAACAAGTTGCAAGTGTAACATGTGCACTTTTGGATTAAGCCCAAATGCCCTTGTTTTTGTACTATTTCCACATTAGTGAATGAGGGGATAGATGTGGTTCAGAGAAGCCAGTGCACCCCAGAACACTGTGCTGCAATCACTCCAGTGCCATTAAATCACCATCAGAACAGCTTTGCTCAGGAGTCCTTCAGCTGCTCCCTGTGATGGCTGCTCCAGCCCAGCTCCAACATGCACCTCAAATATATGGATAACTCAGAGAAATCAGAGAATTCCTAATTCACCACCCTCTGTCTCAGAGTCAAAACTACTCATGGAGTCTGCCACTAAAAAAAATATTAACTGCAGGGTGGTGAAAGCAGCCATTATCTGTGTGTCACTATAGCTGTGTGTAGATGCATTGGTAGATCTGTAATTACTCAGCTTTTTTTCCACATTTCCAGTACTAACTTGATGATGCAATAATTTGTATATGCAAATGATGGGGATATTTCCATAAGCAAAGTTCTAACCAGTCCAAGGAGAGGGGTATGCCAGCTAACACAGAAGTTTAGGTGATGTTAGCAATTAAATAAAGGAAATCTGCAGCTTCTCAAAAAAGGGCCAGAATGGCTTCCAACCAGCTAAACAGCAAACAAATCAGCTTTTTTGATAACCTGGAAGAAGACTCTTCCTTCTTTCTTTCTTTTGAAACCAAATAAAGAAGTTCATACGTACATAAAAATGGGAATAAAGTAAGTAGGTCTGAAGGCTCTTAATCCTCACAAATTCTTGCCACATCACCCCTTTCAGTGAAAGCCTTGAAGCGTCAACCTTCAAGCAAACACTCTTGCTTTTTTTTCACAGAAAAGGAGTGCCAAGGAAACTTCCCTGTCTGACCATCCAGGAGCAATTTGCAGGCACACTCAGACTATCTGCACTGGGACTGAGGTCCCTGCACATCTACAGAGCCCAACATGCACAGTCAACAACCAGCTTGACCACAGCTTTCCCAGAGCAGAGTCTCAGATATCTTGACCCTTAAAATAATTTTATCACAGTGCAATAGCAAAATAACAGCTTGAGATGCCTCTGAGCATGGACCCCAGACAAAGGAGACCAAGGGCTGTTACACTCTCACAGTCCAAGGGTACCAAATTCTGGAGTCCTCAGCTCCTGGCATGTCCCTGCCCTGGCAGTGCCACAGGTCTGTGTCCCTGAGTGTCCCTCCCCTGGCAGTGCCACAGCTCTCTCAAGGTTTGAGCATGAATAACCTGGAGCCTACAGGTCTGTCCCTGAGTGTCCCTCCTTGTGGCAGTGCCACAG
>VYZP01006537.1:38833-101424 GCA_013400635.1 Hypocryptadius cinnamomeus
CCTGGCAGTGCCACAGGTCCCTGTGCCCTTTCCTGTGCAAAGGCTCAGCAGTTCTCAGTCTCTTGCCTGGGCTCCCCCCCAGAGCCCAACGTGCAGCTGCATCCTGAGCCCCCTGCACTGGATGGATCCCCCCACAGGGACAACAGCCCAAGTGTCCTCCCAAAACTCTCCCAGTTTCCCCTTAAGGAAAGAGTTGGCAAGGACCATGATGTCTCCTTCACAGAGCTGCCAGCTGTCCCAGTTGCACCAGTGTTACAACTGGGATTCACACCCCACCATTTCAGTCAGCATCATCCATGTCCTTTGTTCTCACAAGGGATGACCTCATCTCAGACCAATTCCAACTGTTTTCCACAGTGATATAATTTCCATACCTAATTCCATATGCTCAAGGTTTGAGCATGAATAACCTGGAGCCTAAAACCACAGAAGGGGACCCACATCCCTGGATGACTTCATAGGTGACCTCTATTGGTCAGGAGCCTTCCCCCCATCCCACCACAGCTCTATGTCTAAAAGCAGAAACAGCTTTTAATCTCCTATTAAAATTATGCAAGAATGAGCCCACAGGTTATTTTGGAGACATCCAGAAAGATCCCTGAACCGTCAGTAAAATTCTAGGAATCAATGGCTAGCTCAGGAAGGCAAAGGAGGAAACATAAAAGAAAAATACTCCTCTGAGCATACCATTATTGTTAAATATCACCATTCCAAACGTAAGAGATAAATTTCCAAGTGTTACAGCAGGTCTCAGAACCCTATTAATAGAAATTAGAGGGAAGTCTAATAGAAGAAGACAGAGAGGAAGACATTCTCTCCACTGCTCCCTGGGGAAGGTGAGAAAAGACTGAAAGATGACACTTTATCTCTTCTAATTCCTGTGGGACCCATAATCACAGCATTCATTCAGCAAATAATAATAATAAATATGGTCTGAAGCGACTCCAGCTATTTCAGCTTTAATAAATGGTCTGAAATAGAGGCAAATTCAGATACAGAGAGCATCTTTTCAATAAAATCTGATAGGGTTATTAATAACATTAATGGAGTACCATGCTGTCTCCATTTTGTTAATAGTTGCCTTGTTCTCCCCCTGTCCATTCCCCACTCCCATGCACAGACACAGATACACACACTTTTCCCTCCAGTGATGACAAATTCAGACTGTCAGCTTTCTGCTGGCAATGCATCCCAAGAATTAGTCAAATTTGACATGATTTTATTGTTTTATGGGAACTGCCAACAGGGATTTTTCTGCCTGAAGTACATTTATATCCTAGTTCAAATCAGATCCTGGCTTAGTTCATGGCCACAAAGAGGATAAGCCAGGAAACCTGCAGCTCCTCAAGGACAAAAAAAGTTATGGCTATGATGGGATGCTTAGAGCCTTCCTCCAGGTAACTGTGCCTCTGTTTTTGCTTGTCCCTTACTCTCAGGACAGCTTTTCCTTTCAGCTTTTTGTTGCCCTATCAGGGAATCATCCCCAGTGCATGGCCATGGTATTTGGGCTGCAGGTCCAAACCCAGACTTTTAAACTCTGAAAACTCTTGTTCACAGTTTTAGAAGAGCTAAAGAAGAACAAGTGCAAGCAGGTGGATTTGCCTCAACTGTTCAGTTTTATTCTAAACGGAGAGTTTAAAAAGGTTATCCTTTTATTTTTGTTCTCCCTTCTCTGCCTTTTTTATGAAATAAAATCTGACCTCTTTCTCATTATACCCCATGAAAAAACAACTACTGACTCCAGTTGTACAAGACCGAGGGTTCCTTATAATTTAAAATTCACCCTTATTTATCCCATTTCACATCAGTATTTTCCAATATTCAGGTTTTTACAGACTTAGTGAGATTTAAAAAAAACCAACCAAACCTGTTCCTTTCCCTTTGCATGTTATGCTTTCAGCTGTGACTTCCATAAAATAATTTTTGTTAGCAAACAAGATGGCTATATGATTAAAGAAAAAAAAATGCATCTCATTTTCCTCATCCCCACCTATAGATGGGGGAAGGAGCAGCCAGAGCCAAAGTGTTTTTTATCACAGCATTTCCCTTGCAAAGAGACAAAAAAAGAAAAAGAAAAGAAGAGAAATAGAATTATAGAGTTGCAGAGAAATGAAATGTTTGAACAGAAAATAATTTCCCTAACTTGTAGCCTGGAGGCATAACCTGTCATAGCACTGCAGGAATTGAACAGTCAGGGAGTTCAAGTTTTTTGCAGCCTACCATAAACTAATATGCTCAGTCATATCATCCTCAGAAGACAGGGATTTGAAGGAGCTACTGTATTTAGAACAGCAAAAGTGATTCTAGGGTTTAATAGAATTAGAGGGAGCCATCAGAAGCCAAACATAGATGGAGACTAGATGGAAGGTGACAAAAAAATTCCCAAACCACACGCCACACTAAAGACAGACAGCTAAGTGGTAATTCTATTTTAAGCTCTTCTAGAGACCATGGACTAATCAGCTCATATCCTGCAAGAATTCCACCCTGTTTTACATAGTGATATCCAGAATAACTGACAGATTTCCACATGAAGCAGAGAGCATCACACTGTGAGTCTCCCAGTGTGGTGGGTCAGCCTCAGAGGCTGCTGCAGCAGAGGAGAGCCCCACAGCATGCACTGCCTTCTGAAGGGGGGGAGAGCAGGGCTAAGAAAAAAAACTCTCGAGGAAGAAATGTACTTTAAAATCTGCGTTGAACAGATCAGGCAAGATTCTCTTCTTACATCTGCAGTCTCTTCTCCCTTAATCTTTATAGGCTTATGCTGGTCTGAAATCAATGCAGAAAGCGCAGTAAGGTGCAAGTCCTGGAGGCTACTCCACAAACAAGACACAGCTGAACAAAATAAGTATTTTTCCTAAGATATTCTTTGTCCTCCAGCCTCATCAGGACCATACAAACACAGTGGAGTTGATACTGTCCCAAATGCTGCTCTCTGAACTGCTCATGGGTCAGAACAACCAAAGCACAAGCTCTGCCAGAGACACAGGCTGGATTATGGATTGACAGCACCTGCCTGGAAAAGTGCAGAGCAAGAGAAACACTGAAGAACCCTCAGCTGGCAAGAGGAGGTTTGTTACCCATTCTCAGGCCAAAAATACTTCTCTATTTTTCCACAATATTACACTATGAAAAATTCTCCCATAAAGAAAGCAGGTCTATACTGGGAGACCCCTAGAAGAAAGTCAGAGCTGACCTGGTGCCAGAGTTCTCTCTGCCTTTATTGGCTCTGTTTGCTCTTCCCATGCTTCTATGGAACAAATTCTCCTTTACTGGGATTTGCTCTAAACTATCACAGTTCTGGTCTCAAATTGCTACAGGTGTTCCAAATCCTTGAGTTATCCAAGTGCTCTCTCCTTGGAAAAACACATCTCTGCCATTCCTACCCCAAAGTGTGACACATCCTCCTCGACAGAAATAAAGTATTTTCCCATGTAAGATACTGCTCTGACTATAATTCCATTTTTACAGAAAGCCCACACTGGTACCATCCTGACCCAAACCCACAGGTTTCCAACCCTAGACTCTGCATGAGAGAGTCTGCAATAAAAGCAATGCCTCTGGCACACCTGAATACACCTTATTTGTATGGGGGAATGGGTGCCCAGCTCTGGGTTACCTATAACTCACAGGTGCTTTCCTTTCCCATCTCCACTGGGAGATGGAGCTAACTTCATTGCTTTTAGCTGAGGTAATGTTCAAGTTAGCAGCTGGGACAATTTGTTGGAGGTCAGAGGGAAGATTTAAGTCATCTGCAAACTACACCCATGCCTTCCAGTGCTCCTCTAGCATCCTACCACTAGGTCGTATTTTCTCTCCACGAAGAGCGCTTCCTCAAAAGAGGGAAATATCAAGAAATTGTCATTCAGAGGCAGCACTGGGAGAAAGCCACTCACACGGAGCTGCCACACCAACAACTGCCCCCACAACTGCTTTGCTGGCTTTGCCCATTTACCCATCTGAACAAAGGGATGACACCCACGGCGTGACCTGCTGGGAGCAGGGGCTTCTCTGAAGCACTCCGTCTGACCCCGGGGTAATGAACAGAATTAATATGGCAAAGCCTCTAACACAGCACCACTTCCCAGCGGCACAGCCACAGCCTCTAATTGATTAGTCCATAAAAATCTGTGCACTAAATTGAAAGGAGCTGCACTAATTCTCTTTTATGTTAAATTTCTGTCTTTCTCCTTTATCGAATCCTTCGTCGAATGTCCCTTTTGCTGCCTATTGTGGGCTTGCTCTGGGCCTGTTTTCCTCTTGCCCAGATTAAGTACCTAATCAAAATCTTGTCTCCCTTAATGGCATAAAATTGAAAGATAGATATTGCACTTTACACAGCTGATTAAACACTAGAATGTGGCTAAATGCTTTACAGGGCTTGTTACATTAACTAACTCTGTCATCTGCCAGCTATCTTATAATTGCATATGCTCATGTTGCCACTGGTGAAGCCAAGGTAAGATTTCTTTTCCCTCCATTACCTCTTTCCAGTCTCCCTCCCTCCACATTGCCACCCACCAGATCTGTGTCAGAGAGGAGCTTCTAACTCTCCTGCAACAACCACCTGAAGAAAACCTGTCTGGTGCTGGTTAGCTGTAATTTTCTGCATATTCAACTTTCAGTCATTGGTTTGTGGCCATCTAAAGTGACTAATGTGATGGCAGGGGACGATAAATATACATTTTATTTCTGAAGGAAACAATCCTGCCCACACTTCTTGTCAGCTTTAATGCTGGGCACCTTG
Source organism: Hypocryptadius cinnamomeus (assembly GCA_013400635.1). NCBI lineage: Eukaryota > Metazoa > Chordata > Aves > Passeriformes > Zosteropidae > Hypocryptadius > Hypocryptadius cinnamomeus. The sequence continues at coordinate 43,581 of VYZP01006537.1, forward strand.
TTCTATAAGGCTGGAGAAAGCAAGGATAGAAAAAAACCCAAAAGTGTTAACACTACTTTAAGAACACATTTTAAAAAGTCTGAACCTCCCACTGGCTCATCAAAGCAGGATCTCATGTAGGTATCCAGTGTTGCACATCTTGGCTTTTTTCTTACACTGTAATAATGATGCAGATGGACTTTTTGGAAGACTTACAAGTTTATCCCAGCTGATTTGCCTTTCAGACAAGAGTTTCACCTTCTGCAAGGCATTCACAGAGAATGATCCCTAAATACAATCTTCAACTAGATTGCTTCAAGAAAGAAAAGAGCAAACTGACCCAGAAAAGCTATTCCAGAAATCTTTTTAGAAGAAAGAAAAGAAATAGAGATTTTGTTAAACATTCTTAGGAGTTGTTAACAATTGAAATATTAATCAGAGCTTGTATTTTGTTTAAGGATACAAACCATGTTGGCAAATACTCTGCAGGTAAGATGTGCTGTCTTTGTCATCCAAAGACCCAGCAATTTTAGAAACAGACCTTTACATAAATATTTCTCTATAGATTGCTTTAAAGCAATTGCCAAAACACTCCTCCCCTTTAATACAGAAAATAGACTGCACGTTACATCCAGCCTGTAAATGTGGAAAGCTGGTTCAGTTCACGTGCATTTCCTCCTGACCCCAGTCTTTTACAAAGAATCTATTTGTTAAGCAATAAAATAACCCATCATCCATTTCTGGACCATATATTACCCTAGAAACCTTTTTCCTTCTTTCCAAATTCCACTGCAGAAGGTGCTAAAAGTCTCTTTTTGCCACCTCCTTTCTAATTCTGCACCTTCTTATACAAAAGCAGGACTCCAGCCAGGCAAGGAGGCTGTCTGGGAGTCAGTCACTCTGAGGAACTGCATTCACAGCCAGCTAATAAAGCTACCACTAAGCTTTGCCCTAAAAACACCCAAAGGCCCAATTTTCTTCCCATGGGCTCAGCAATAAGGCTTTACTAGGTGGGTTCTCCCTCCTCAGTTTACATGGGTGCTAAATCAAGTTGAGCTGAAGCAGACATTACAAATCTGCTGGCAATTAATAATCCACTAATTGTTTTCTTATCCCACCAGGATGCTGCACCTTCCCATCTTCCATTTGTTGGTTCCCTCCTGAAACCACACAAATTAGTTCATTGTACCATTGTTAATGGTTCATAAAAGCTTACTAGAGGCTATTATGAAATCTTTACTAAGTGCTTGTTTTAAATATTCATGAAGGCACAATATATACTTTAATAAGACATGTAGCAAGTTACAAAACTGAACCCTGCACTAAACATTTACGTCCCAGGAAAGATTCATTTGAAAGGAAGATATCCACAGGAAAAAAGCCACCCACAACTCTCTCCTAATCTTCCTTTTTCTTTATCTACAAGATAATCTTGCCAAATCCTTTTGCCTGCAGTTTCATACATATTAAAATTCTTTGGTTTAAGCTAAAATTTCTTTGGTTTAAGGTAATATACCAATTCCAAATGTCCTTCTGGAGGAGGAGAATATTCCCCTTTATGTGTAGATCAATATGCAACATTATACCAAAAAAATGATTTGGCAAGTTTCAAGGAAAAGCTGTAAGTTAGTTCAAGATTGATCTGCAGGTACCAAACATAGGTGGAAATTTACTCAGGAACCAGCCAAAACCCACCTCAAACTGGTCATTCAATGCAGACAATTCTTCAACAGTAAGCATTTTCTAAACAGAAAAATGAATGGCTCCGTGACCTGCCACACTATTTCCTACTGCTGACTTTCGAGCTGGACCCACAATTTAGAGTAGTTCATAGAAGCAAAACCAGGTTTGACAATTTTGTCCTAGTGCTTAGTGGACATTTGGCCAAAGCCACATTCCCTTGGCAGTCCTGCAATTCAGCACAACTGTCAAAGCCCTTCTAGCAGAGGCACAGCAATCCAGCAGGATATTAAATCTACTTACAGAAGGATAGGATGAGGAGCAAAGCTTTACCAGTTCTAACCAATGCCATCAATACCTCACTTTCAGGATCAGATTCACAAAAAAATATATTGAATCCTTTTATACTCATAAGTCTCAGTGCTCTGATCCCTGCCAAGCATCTATTTATCCATTGGAGCAGATTCAGGAGCCGTGGAATTCCCATAATGTGCTCTCCAGCACAGAACAGCACCTGTGGCAGTGTGCAAGCAGGAATGTTCCATTCCCAAGGCTGATCTGATGAGGTGCTGAACAGAACAGATGGGCTGAGTCACCAATGCCACGGCAGCACCACAGCTCCCAGGGACACCCCTGCTGCCAGGCAGCCAGAATAGAGCCATTGTGCCCTGCTCCACGAGGGCCTGGGTGGTCCAACCTGCCCCAGTCCTATTCCTCTTCCCAGAGCCTGAGCTGTTTTATCTGTTAACTCTGCCACCCCTGCAGTGGAAGAAGGATTGCTGACACTTGCTGAACTTCACACCCACCTTCCAACATTTTTTTATTCTCTCCTTTCCCTAAAAAGAGTCACAGCAGCTTGTGGGGGTCTGAAGGGGATGGGGAGGGCAGCACTGGGGTAAATGATCCCTGACAGAGGGGGAGAATGACTGAGAAAACTCCTACTCAGAGTTCTCTGCTTTTTGTTGTTTTGCAAATGGTTTTCCTGTACAGGAATATCTGGAGATCCTCCTAGGAGCACAAAAGATCCACAGCAGCATCCCTCAGTAGTGTTGGACATGTGCACTGTGTGGAAAGCTGGTCCTAACCCAAACAAGACAGCAGTTACCAGGATGGATCCATCAGTTTGCATCCTGGGGTCTGTCTTCTTCCAAAGACCCTCCAGGCAGTGGGGGCTGGAGGAGGAATTGGACACAACCTCCCTGTGAGGAGTCAGAGTGAAAAGCGGTGGAAGAGAAGTCCAGGCAGGAAATCAGGAGCTACAGCTGTTTTCAACAGAATAGTCCCTGTGATGTATCAGTGATGATTGCAAATGCCTCACCAGCAGCACCCAAATGTGCTTTGAGCTGCTTAACTGGACAAGCAGGCTCTGCTCTACCCTTCTGAGATGGTTTCTGGGTTTATTCGTAAGAAAACTAAAGTATGAGAAAGACATTACTAGAAAGAGCAAGATATTTCCTTCACTTTAAACCCCTGCATCTTCTTTGCTGATCCTCACTTCTCAATTCCTATTCCATTTCTCCCCAGGGACTGTTTGATTAAATATATGTGAATAAAAAGTATCCATTCCCTTTTGAACTAGGTTAAATTAACAGTGACCTGAATCAGACCCCACAGTCCTGACAGCAATTACTTATCAATGAATCATTATCCATCTCTAAATACAATTCCTTGCTCTTTCCAAATTTCTTGACGTGTATATTAAAAAAAAATTTAAAAAAAAAAAGCATGTTTGCAGAAATAATTTGACAAAATCAGGATTTTGCCAGGGGTGTGGGATGGGCACTAGGCAAAGAACAGACAGAAGGGGAACAGAAAATTGTGACCATCTTCTCACCTCCCTTTACAATTTTTTTTTCACATTTCGAGAAGACAATCAGAAACTGAAAGTGAACTCAGATCCAAATGGAAACAAAAGACAAAAAATGTCAACTATTTTACTATGGCCACAGAAGCTATTTTAACACTCTATTTTCTTCTTTCCTGGTCATAGCGTGCCATGAGGAAGTGAGCTCAAGCCATGTGATGTAACTTTGGGGTTCCTAATTCTAATTCAGAGAAATGTTTTGCTGAGATTTTCTAAGATTGCTTTTCATTTGTGGACCACACTGAACAACAAGATCTCTTGTACTTATTCTGGAATTTTAAAAAAGCTTTTCAAGACAGTGCCCATAACACAGATGAAAAAATGCTATAATTATTATACCTCTCATACCAGCAGATCTCAGGGCAGCCCAGTAGCAAGGCAGACACATCTTTAGAGCAAATGATTCCTCTCAGCTGGTGTCACAGATTTGCTCAAGTGGAAATTAAAGGTCTTACTGCAGAATTTTAGAGTTGTTGTGCTGAATGCTCCAGCTTTACACACTGAAACAAGATCTATTTTTCAAGCCCTGAATGAACTTGACAGCTGAAGACATTTGTCCCACTTGCCTATAGTAAAGGAACTGCAAATAACCTTGCCTTGAAGGGATTCATGCAGTCACATTTAAATCATAAAGGGGTTACACTGCCCCAAACCCTGACATTTACCTTAAGCTTCCAGAGACATCTCCAGATCAGCAAGGCAGCCTGGCCAGGCTGGAACACTCCTGGTCATGAATCCCAGCTCACCAAAGCTGCTCCACTTTGCAAGGAGTTTCCACTGTTGAGCAGCTCAAAGTGAGCTGTTTTCATGGTCCAACAACAGCAGCAGCTGAATGGCAAAGAGCAATAGCATTATTTAAAAAGCCACAATGAAGTGCTAGTTTTAAAATACTGTCAAGAACAAAAAAAATCCAGATAGAAGACCAGCACTGACATCCTTCCATTTCAGGTGGGACAGCCTCCAGAAAGGGCTACAGCCAGGGCTAGAACATAAACACCGAGACCCCTGTGTTCCTGATCCAAAAGTAAAACACCTTTGTACTGCATTGAATGATGAGAGGGAGAACAAACCCTCTTTTCACACTCTTCCCACATCACTTAACCCCACTGACCTCAAAAAAATTGTTCCTAATCTCTCTCTTTCATCCTGGACATGATCTCAGAAGTGGACTGGGCATTGCTGAGTTTATTGATACACAATTTTAGTTTGGTCCATATTTAAAAATGAAGATTGGCAAAGCTACAGAAAACTGAAGGTTTGCAAATTTTCATCATTTGGGGTTCTGTCTAGGTTTCAATTTCATTAAAGACTTTAAATTTAGAATGGTTTGGACATAAGATTCTCTGTTTTGTCCATCTATAAATGCCAGACAACCATTGTCCAAAAAAGAAAGTGAGTAAATAAATAAATAATTCATATAACCAGAATTTAACCCTAATGAATTCAATCCCTTTTTACTGTAAAGGGAAAGTTATGCTTGCAGGCATAGTTTGGGCCTTGTTTTTAAATGCAGAGAATAGTAAAATAGATGCAATGTTTATGAATTATTAAAACCTGCACAAGGATTTCTTTTCCTCTTCCACAGCTTCTTGTTTAATCCTTGTTCATTGTTGGGGGCTCTGGGGATGACTGACATTTAACACATCTCTGCTGTGCTCCCTTACCCACTGGCATGGGGGTAGAGGGAGCCACACATACACACAAGCATTTGCAGATTACAAATGTTCCAAACTTTCCTTTCTCCTCACTCCCCACACCCCCTGAACCAAGTCTCTTGTAAAGAGAATACAGATAAATTCCCATCTGGAAGAGTGTCCCAATAGCATCACTTCATCTGTTACATGAATAAGAACTTTACTCACTTGCAAGTAACAGATATTGAGGATTAACCAACTTGGGGTTTGGTGATTGTTTTTTGGGGTTTTTTTTCCTAAATAAAGTAGTATCCTTGTTTTGTAGATGCTCTGGTGGTCAGGGGACATGTTTTGATGTTATGATACTTTTTTTTCTTAAGAAAAAAAGATAGTTTAGGGGGTATATTTAGGAACAGGGATTTAGAGATTTGCAACCTGAAAATATTTGAGCATCCCATCATATACCAGCACACAAATAGATCCCCACAGAGTGCTGGCAGCATTAACCACTCCATTATTCCCCGGACATTTACAGCATCAGCTGCTATATAAAACCTATTTCCTATTTTCACAGAGAACAATAAGACCAAAAATCCAGGCACAAATTAATCACACTGTCTCATAGGAAGAATTCTGAAAGAATGGTTAATTCACTATGAGCAGCCTTATTACAGCAATGATGGTCTGGGTGGAAATGCCAGACAAGATTCCAGGTGGAAAAACTGACCTAAGCTAGGGGAAAACAGTCAAATTTGGGACCTTCTGTCCAAAAGTGGTTGGTTGTTTCCAGCCCCCTCTCTATCAAACACTAGTCAGAAGGTGTCACCTTCCCTGGTAAAGTCTGCCTTGTTTTAAACAGTGCAGAGAAGGATGAGGAATCCACAACAGCAGCACTCCCAGCAGAGATAGAATTTTCCAGAAAGGGGTTTAACAGATTTGGGAGTTTGAGACGAATTCAGAATATTTGAGGCATTGAGGAGTTAAGAGTAACAAAAGAATAATTTGTAGAAAGTAGGGCCACAGTAGACAGACCCATGTCCATTAGTACATCCCTAATTAATGTGTTAATGATGCAGAATACTTTTAAAAAGCTTAATGTCAACCCTTTGCCTGTACTCCCAGTGTGCCCAGTCTACCTACCTCAATTCTAGTGCACAAATTGTGTCCCAGAGACTGATAAAGCCCGTGGTAAACCACGTGTTAATGTAGGCATGCTTTTAATCAGACTGTAAAAAGAGGCTTGAAAGTTCACATTGAGAAACCAACATAAGCATCAGAATTAAAAACAAAGATGACTCGACAGGAAACGCTTGTGAGCTGCTGCAGCTTTTGTATTCCAACCAAACCTGGTTCTCACCAGTGACAGAGGGGGGGTTGCACCTTGATTTTAAAGCACAAACCAAGCGTGAAAGTACAAAATACCAAACGGGAGGAGAGAGAACCACAACTTCAGACAATGAAGATAAGCTGGATTTTTCATTAAATTAACACAGGATCCAAAAAGTTCCCTGTATGAGTTGTAGCTGTAGCTCAGTTATAGTTCTGCACTAAATGAGGCTGCTGGGATTGTTTGGGTTTCCACTGGCTGGACTGAGTTCCATGCTTGCTGCTTATAGCAGAACACAAATACAGGAGGGTGGTGCAAGTGCTGCAGCCCAAACCCTCCTGCACGGTGTCACAGCCTGTATTGATGTACCAAATCAAGAATCATTTTGTATCAAGTTACAGGATATTATGCTAAGATGAAATATTTAAGGAGACAATCTTACTTTACAACTATTTTTCAGGAGTACTCAGAACTATTAGATCAATAAAAGAATAATACTCTCAAATCTATTCTTACTGTGAACAGCTCTAAGCTTACTGCAGCTCCACCCCTGCATAATCAAGCTACTAAGAATTTTTGTTGTATTTGTACATAATTTCTACAATTTTCCTTGTCCCTTTCTTATTTCTCCTCCCTAATCACCAACAAACCCATCTCTGTACATAAACACACTTTATCACTGTATTATCCGTGGCAAATGGTACTAAAATAAAACATATCCGCCTTGCAAATGAGAAATGGAAAAAAGCTTGCCATGGTTTTAATGAAACTGTGTATGTGTAACATTTTCATTGCATAAAACCAACTATTAACTGCTCACTAGAGGGGTTAAACAACACGTTTGTACCAAAATCTTTGAGATTTCTGGGTATTCCTATGGAAACTTCTCTCCAGTCTACTCAAAAGATATTATATTTAAGTGTTCTTTTGATTTTGTTCATTTTTACCCCTGTTAAGAGCATGGTTTTTCCAAAAAAACATCCACCACCACTCTTCTGCATGTTTAAACTGCTGCCAGAAAGCTTATTAATAAACAGGGAACAAAAGCTATCTCTTTAAATCTACTCTGCTGTGCTCTACAAATTGTAGAGAGCACACAAATGAGACACAAAGCAGCTGCCAAGTGCGTAAGTAAAGCTTGGCCTGGCCAGTAATAAGCAAAAACTATTTAGTCCTCCTTAACACTTTGCAATCTATGCAAAAAATATTTATAGGAGCAACATCAAACCCAAAAATTATCAGATAAAGTTTTGACAGTTAAAGAAGAGAGATGCAGAAGAGATCAATATTTTCCTTAGCTAACATAATCTATGTATGAGTTGCTGGGGATTGTTGATCAAGATTTTTCAATCAAAATTTGCCCACCACAACACAAACTTTTGGGAGGACCAACTGTATTTACAGAGGCAGTTTTTAAATAAGCAACTTTATTACAATTGAATGCAAACACCCCCTAAAGGGTCTTCCCAGAATTCCCCCTTGAAAAAGAACAGAAAAAAGCTGGAAAAAGCCCCATCACCACAACCCACAACAAACCACTGTATTATGGCTTAAGGAGGATGATGCTCTACTAAAGCAAGGGTTTTAATTCTCAAATGAGCGTACAAAAAGCTGCATCTTCCAAGTTTGCCAACACAAAATAACCTGCTTGGTTGACTGAATTTCTGCTCTCAAAACAGAAAATAAAATGCCATTTCCAATCTGATGTTTCACTTAAATGCAAAAAAAGGAAAGAAAACCTTAAGTATTCTAAATTTTCAGTATAAAGAAATGGCTGTTAACCTCACATTATACAGCTTGGAAAGCAAAGGGAGTTGTGAGTAAATCGAGTCAGTAACTGCAAAATTATCTGAAGTGTAAGGAGGGAGCATTGGGTCATATTCTGGCTTTCTGCAATGAAATAAACCTGCCAAAGAGTAAGCTGGACAAATCACAAACTTATGCACTTCAAACATTTAACAAAAATAAACATGCTGCTATAACTTTTACCCTATTAATGTTTTAATATTAATTTCCTGAGTGACAGTACCCTGGCCATCACCTTGGGCAAACTGTCAGCACAGAGCAGTGTTCAGTCCTCACCTGAGCTGAGCTGTCACCTCACTTACTGCTTATTCCCTTCTTCTGGTGAGGAAGACTCCTATAGAAAATTGCACAATCTACTTTTTTGCCTTACAAAAAGCCCAAACAAACCCATACATTTCTTTTCTGAAAACTAGCACCATTGCACCTGTAGAGACACAATCTCAGTCACACATGCCACGCAGTACTTGGAAAAGGATTCACCACCAAAGGAGGGGGGTCTGCAGCCTGTGTCTCCTCCAGGCATCTTATATCACCTCTCATAAACTCTAGACAGCTCACAAAACCTACACTGCTTCACCAGACTGAGCATGTTATTTCCCCAGCCAGCTCCAAGTAAAGCATCTGAGTTACAGACCCATTTTTTTTGCCACAGTTTCTCTTCTAAAACAGAGCAAAAGCTTCCCAGGGCTATTGCTTCCAATTGGGAGGAAAAAAAATGAACAGCCCTGAAACAGAATACACCAAGGAGTCATTCATGGTGGCACAACAGCAAAATAAAGGAAACAGAACCCCACAACAAGGCAGCATTTCTGTTGCCCCCACAGATCCTTCCTTTATTTGCCTAAAACCTTCTGTACGAGATGCTGTGCATTGCTGTGCTATTTAGACCCCTCCTCAGCCCAGGTTTATTTTGGCTGGGTTTTTCAGTGTCCTATGAATTGTCACTGGTTTGAATTCTGCAGCAAGTCCAGCTTTGTTAGAAAACATCCTTTCCACATAATTTCTATGAGAGGGAAGAATTTGTAGCCATCTATGGAGCAGCTTGATTAACTGGGAAGGGAACAACCCAAATGTGGCCCTGCCTACTATTGCCAAGTAACCTGTGGACATCTCCCCTGCTCCTCAGCTCTTATTTCACAGTTCTCAGGTGATTTGGTGCAAACTTTTGCAGCTCACTGCAGGTTGAGGAACAGTTGTTATCTATTCCTAGGGTTCCATGTGACACACGGCTTCAATCTTCCTTTGTTTGGTGGGAACCTCTTCAGCAGAATTCCAGCCAGTATGTGATGAGCAGAAAATACTCGTGTTTGTCTATGGATTGCCATTGCTGGCATGAAAAAACACATCATTGTATGTACAAGAGCCACCTAAGAACCTGCAACAACAAAATTATCTTCTAATCTTTTCCAGAAGAGATACCATGGCATTAAAGTCAGCAGCTTGGGATGTTCCTCTTCCTGGTGGGTTTGTGTCCCCAGCGTGAGGTTTCCTCATGGCTGTTGGACATCACCATGCACCAGCTGTCCATCAAAAACCCTCAGTCATCCTTAAAGCATGAGAAATTAGATGCTAAAACTCACTTGTCAACTCACTATTTGGTGTTTGTGGTTGGATTTGTCTTCACACAATAATTTTCATCCTAATTAAGACTTCTGGGTGAATCCCCAATACAAATAAAATTAATTTGGGAAGAGTAAATACAGAGGAACAAATCACAGTCCAAGTGCACAGTCTCTTGGAGCCTGTGAGACTGCAGAATCTTGCTTGCAGATCGTCTCAGCCAGCTCTAATCATTTATTTAAAAAGAGACTAACAGAATAGTCTGTCCTGGAGGATGAAAGCATATGTTAGTCTCAGCGTGGATTCCTTTAGGAGGGCAGCATAATTATCACATTCAGCACTACCGTAACTCAAACCTACTCTTCCATTTTCTCTCCTTAAATACCAAGTGAAGTGCATATAAATAATTTGACTGCACAAAATGCAGCTCTCCCCACTGAATTGTCACCAGGGCAAGTCAGTCAAAGTCAGCTGGACAAAGGACAGGCTGGATGGTCCCAGCACAGGGGGCTGGTAACAGCTGCTCTGCCCATCTCCATGCTAACAAGACCTCTGACCTTTTGGTTTGCTGGGGAACTTTTGGGGTGTGGTTTGATTCTCTGTTGAGAATGTTCTGATTTTTGGTTATTTTGAGAGGGGATTTTTTGTTTGTTTTAAACCAAAGAACCTTCATCACAGCACAAAAGAGGTGAGAGTGGCATCCCGTGGCAGTAGCTTTAGGAACCCTAGGGATCACATTGCTATCTGTGAAGTCAGGCAGAACACTTGTGTAACCTGTCCAGATGCTTTTGGCTCCTCCTACAGAGTCCAAGGTGGTGGTGGGCAAGTCAGGACAGCACAAACTTTGCATATGGACATGAAGTTGCTTCTTTAGTTCATGAAAAGAAAGAGCCTGACACAAGCCTAACATAACCCAGAAGTGAAAACTCTAAAATGGAAAAGAAAGCAATGACATCCTTCCATGCTAGCAGAGGGTCTCTACCCTGCAAATAAATTACTTGGAAAAAGATTTACTGAACTCAACGTAAGCTCCCAGCACAATGTTGTGACAGAAGTGGCTAATGTTGGTTTTAGAGGTATAAAGAGGAGCAGTAAGTGGGATTGATGAAGTGATTATACTTTTATTTATGACATTGGTGAGACCAGTGAAAGGCACACAAAGCTCAGTTGCGGCACTGCAACTTTGTAAAAGAGTGTTGTGAAAAAACAAAGATGTGAACAACTGGGGAGGCAAATAACTGGGTTCTCAATGAGCGCTGAAAGAGCTCAATCTATTTAGCCTATCAACAAAGATTGAGAGGTAACTTGATTAGTGTATAAGTACCTTCATGGGGAGAAAACAAAGGGTATTAAATGGCTCATTAATCTATCAGAGATAGGCATAACAAAAACTAATGGCTGGAAACTGAAGCCAGACTGATTTAAATTTAAAACTAGGCATTTTTTTTCTTTTTTTTTTTTTAACACTGTGGGGTATTCTCCAGCTTTTGATACATTGAAATCAAGAAATGGATGCTGTCTGGAATATCTGCTTTAGGCAGACACAAGTTGCACTGTAGTTAAGTACAAAAGTTATTAGAATCAATACCGTGGTAACCAGGAGAAATGCAATGGCCTACGATACACAGTGAGTCAGAGGGACAGCCCAGAAATCCCTCTTGGCCTCAAAACCCGTGAACCTATGAACTATGAAAAAGGCATTTCTCTGCCCTCCTAATGCATCCAATCATTCTGATTTTCCACCTACATTCATTACAGGAGTATCTGCAAGTTCCTGTTGTAGAGATCAGAGTAAAATCTGAAGGCTTAACCCAAGAGTTAATTCTTTTGCTTGCTCTTTGAAAATGGGGTTTGCATTCATGAAGAGCATTAGATTGATGACACTGATAAACTGAAAGGGGAAACAGAGGTAGAAGTGGAGAAAATAGAAATTTAAAATGGTTCAAGCACAAAAATACCTCATGCAGCACAATGCCTGCAGGACTATTCTGTCAATTAAAGTGTGTTCATCACTCACATTTTTTCTGCCCGTCTTGCAATACATATCAAGGAAAAGGGTTGCTGGTAAGCAATTATGAATTTACCAATGCAGAGTCATAGAATTTATATTTAAGTCAGTCAAAGATTTTCATAAACATGATCAATATATTTAGAGGGGGGAAAAAAAGGTGGTGGCAGGCTATAACTATTAAGACATTCTAGACAGGTTAAAGAACAACAGTATGTAATTTATTTGAGCTAAATTGATATTTACAGAATTAAGTTAAAACTGCATAAACAAAGCATTTGGCTCAGCATTTGAAATAATGCAATAATATCAACACAAAACCCATTTCCTTCACAATCTTAAAATTTGGCTACCACACTGAACACTCCCTGCCTCCTCTGCATGGCACTGGGATGGTCTGCATGGAGGATGGAGCGCTGCAGACAGGATATCCAGTGACACAGGAGTCTCCTGCTCAGAGTGGGACCAGAACAGCACAGACTCTTTGCACAGCCTATCAGATAATGCTCCTCCTGATCAGGGATTCCCAGCAGAGCTGATGATGACAGAACTCTCAGCTTTCTCCCAAGCCCCAGTTCTGCCAGGCACCATCAGCGCAGGAACACCCGGTCCATGGGCACCCAAGCAGAGCCAGGAGATGTTTCCTGTCCCCATCTCTCCCTGCTGCTTCCTCCTGGAATTATGAACTCCTTGCTTTCAAAGAGGGCTCAGTTCACTCACACTATCAGTGGAGATTTTGGGTCTCCCTCGTGAATGAGAATCAGCATGAATGGAGCCGGCTTTGTCCGCACTTGCACTGTAGATATGCACGAACTCCAGGAAGCTGAGGCTTAATTTGATCTGAAAACCCCCACAGCCAATGCATTTTAAAGACAGAACCACAAAGCCAATCAATAGGGACCATTCAGATACTTGCTGTCAGCGGCTAAAAGAAAATGGATACCGAGAAAGCCATAACTATGATAAATTTAGGCGCTGCTTCTCTCTGACTAATGTAGGCACTAAAACACTCCATGAATATCCTGCTTTGAAACGTGTCATATTTCTGAGAGGCCAATCAATCTCAGGTTCTCAGTGGACCACATTAAAATACATTTGTCACTGTAAGTTTATGAAATATTGATGGTGTTTTTTAGGGGGGTGTTAGGAGGTGGAGAGGTGGATCAAAAAAAGAGGGAGGGGGAGCTTCTTTAATGAATTATCTTTAGGCTAGAAGCAAAAGAAGAAACAAATGTAGGTGCTTATTGTGGATGAGGGTGAAAAACAGGAAACAGAATTGCTTACTGAAGAAGGACTTTTGTTGGATTAATAGGAAAGATCATGTGGGTGAATACAGAAGCACTTCAATATTTCAAGCTCAATTTGAACTAGATTTATTATTTTATTAAACTTTTAACTTTCTAAATTTGGTATCTAGTACAGAAAATAAAACCAGAGCTCCCTTAATGACAGTCACAGAGGGGAAATTAAAAGTGTATCTGTGTTCCAGGGAGGAGCAGGGTTTCAGTGCACCAGGCACTACATCATATTTATGCCTGAAAGAGGGAACAAGGCCATATGTGCTAGCAAACCTCACCAAGCAGGCACACACACTCCCCATGGAAAAGAAATGGAATAAAATATGGATACACAGAGCAAACCACCTTTCCTACTGATGCATCTACACACAGTCAATACCTGATGCTCCTTGGTGTTTTTCACCAAGAAATTTTCCATCTTAAGGAATTTATGGTCAGAATAAGTTAAAGACCAGAAATGAGCAAGAAGGAACTGGGGACCAAGGTGGAAATGGGAACCATGTCACACAGAGTAATTAATTTTAGATAATAAAGGAAGCCTGTTGCAGATCCAAGCTGGGAGCCCAGGGCTTTCCAGACAAGGCCACTCTACCTTTCTGTAACCCAGCCTGCTGAGCACCTAATGACATCCTCAGCTTTCTACACAAGTAGCTCCACTGAAGTCAATAAAGCTATTCACAAGTGTAAAGTTAAGCCTGAGCTCAAATACTGTGGTACTGTGATCTATGTTTGTAAATCAAGTGTGGAACTAAAGCTAGTTTGTGTAAATAATTGGAAGTTGGGTCATTTTTCACCATTTCTGTCAATGCAAAAAGCAGTTTTTCAGATAAGAACAGCAGCAGCATTCACCGAGGGAACAAAAAGTAAATCCTCATATGCATTTTTAGCTCACAGATGCTAAACTTTTTGGTAAAGATATTATGCCATGTCTGTAGGAAAAACACTCTTAGGCAATAAATAGCACATTTTGCTTTAGTGATGAATTGCAACAAAAATAAATTGAAGCAGAAGCATAAAATTTTTCATTTTTCACAAATCTGGAAAAATGTGAACTTTCTATTAGTTTTGGCCAGTGGCCCAAACATCTTCCCTTCAACATTCAGGGAGAATTTCACTTTTCTTACTGAGATTATCCAAACTGATACACAGGTCTATCCTCTATTTCCTTTGCCATAGGAAAGGCAAAGGTATTTTGGCTATAACAATTTGGCTATAAAAAAAGCTTTCATAAAAAAGCAGTTTTTCTACCTTCACCTCAGCAATTCAGCCAAATTGAAGACTTCCACATGCATGGAGGGCAGAGAGAAGGAAGCATTTTGTTTCCCCATCAATTACAAGCAAGTTTAAACATTTCAGCATGTTCTAGGGAAGCAGAGTGATTTGCTAAAAAGTTTAATATTGAATTACACCTCCTGCTCTGCTACAGCACTCCCCAAGAACAGTAGCTCAGGTGCCTAAATCCCTAACTTTTTCACCCCCCAAAGGCTGCAGTGTTTGATTAAAGTACTTTTCCCACCATGAACTGCAGTTTCCACCATGTACAAGACACTCAGCATAACTAAAATTATTTTCTTTTCCCTATCCTGAATCTTGTCTCAGAGGTTTGCAAGTTATTATTTTCCTCCACACACCTGTAGCACACACAGACCTTACTCATGGCTCTGACTGCATTAGGTCAGGTGTTGAACAAAAAAATTAAAAAGGGAATGGTTTGAGGCAGATCTTTTGACACTTGATAGAAATAAAGTTTGGACTCAAATCTGGTGTCAGTGTGAGCCAGAGACCTTTGCAGTTACAGCAGCAAACACCTCAGGGCTGTGCTGACACTGCTCAGATTAATTACTAATATCAGCAAGAAGCACATTCTCAAATTTTGGGGTGTTTAGGGGAGCAAACTGCACCTGCTGGAGATGAGGCAAGAACATGGGGAGACAGAAGGGTCCTTCCCTGCGGGACCTGCCAGGTCCTGATGGGCAACCCATGGCAATCCATCCTTTCAAGGGAAGTCCTCAGTGTACACAGCTCCCACATCTCCATCTCCCCATTCTCCTGGGAAGGACAAGCAGGAAATGAGGTCCCTCAGCCAGGCCTCGGTGACAGGGCAGGGTGGGACAGCCAGCTCCCCCAGCAGCCCAAGGTGGCAAACCCAGGACATCCAGGCATGGCAGAGAAGCAGATTGGGCACAGGGCTGCCACAGCCCGGCCCAGCCCTGGTGCCAGAGCTAAAATGAAGCCTCTGCCCCTGACTGGGACCATGTGGCAGGGAGCCAACGTGACCAATGTGACCAGCAGACCCATCTTGCCTGGGCATGGCTCACAAAGTCTGTAGGAACCCAGTCAGCTTAGCAGCTCCCCAGGCAGCTCCTTCAGGTTTTTGGCCTCAAATGAACTTGTTCAGGGTATTTCCTACAACAGCAGCTTTGCTCCTGGCCATTCTCCATCCAAACTGCTCGTCAGTGCCTCGAGAAATGGGGACTCCATGGCTTCCTCAAGGAGATTCTTTGGCCACCTTAGAAAGGCACAGTGGCAGCAGCTTTTCCTGCATGTTCAGACTAGGTTTCTCCTCTGATTTAAATCTGTTATTTGTGATATTACCCTTTTGCTATTAGTCTGAATAAAACCTCTTACCAAAGTCATGCCAAACCAGTAAGAGCCAGAAGAGAAGCCCAATAAATTACATAAAAGTACTTAACATTATCCATACTGAGACAAATTCAGATCCCAGTCCCTCCAGGCAATGTGGGGAAGGGCTGGGTGATCCTGACATCTAAGTTTCAAACCTCTGTATCTCTTCAATATGTTGGAATTGGATACTTTTATGTGGACGGGAATCAGATAATACAGCCTAATGTCCTCTCTGAGCCTTAAAGTCACTGATGCCTTTGGGTATGTTTCTAAATAAAATGCCAAACCTATGAAAAAAACAACCCCTGATCTCCAAACCCTCATGCTTATTTGGCTGCATCAGTCCAGATCTGCCACAATAGCTTGAAGCAGCATTTGAGTTTGTTCTCACTTATTAGAATTAAGCTTATGTCAAAATACATATTTACAAAAAAAAGCTGCAAAGCTGGTTACTAGATTCATTAAGCACCAGGATTCATGTCATCTTTGATAATATTTTACACTCAGTGTTTTCATGTGGCCTCTATTTACAGATCTACACATTCTATCAATATCTGCTGTAAGTACTGCAAGGGCTGCCAGGGCAGTTTTCACCCACTGCTCTCCTGACCCTGTGGAAGTCATTCTTCCCAAAGGACAGCCTGGGCAATGCACAACACATTTTTATATGATGTAGCATCAGTTCATGTTGGTTCTGGGTTTTACTTCACATTATTTCGTATTTCAGCTTGCAATTCTGGCAGTAATTTTTGCATGTCACTCAATAAATGTTACAAAAGTGTCTGTCCATGCTGCCTTTCATGGGGGAAAATCCCTGTTGAAGTTGTGCCTACACAAAACCAGGTGAACTGTGGTTCTGGAAAGATGCTTACCTTAGTCCTTAAAAGGATTGCCAAGTGGTGGTCAGAAAAACTCAAAGCCAGTAACTTCTTAAAAATATTTCAATGCAAGTGTAAAATTCAGGAACATTTCAGTAGTCAGTACAATGCTATGGTCATGAGACATCCACTTCTAACAATTCCAGTCTGAGAAAGGAAGTTCCTTTTCAGTATGGCCAGCTACAGCCAAAGAAGGGAAAGGTAACTACCTTCCCTTCCCTAGTGGGGAAGGGTTTTCCCCAAAATTTCACTTTTTAAAGTGTTGCTGTATAGATGGGCTACCTCACACAGTGACCAATGACACAAAAACCTGGCCTAAGAGTAGCTGTAGGCAAAGCAGAAATAAGGTGATTGCCTTTAAGAGGAAAAAAATATTTGTCAAATATAAAATAGTTTGTAAAGGCAATAGGAAAAATATGAGGCATTTTAATAACTGTTAGTCAAGTGACATCCCAAAAATTCAAATAATTATTGTTACTGAGGTCTTAAATGCTGGGCACTTATCTTTGATGAAAAAAGGAGATCCAAGCATATGGAAAACAAAAAACTCACATTCAGATGTTCTAAACCTTCCACAGACATACAGGTTTTAAAATAGTCTAAGCTAATAAGCTACTATCTCACAATGTGTTAGAAATTAATTTACCATGGTTTAGTGACTATTTTTGTTATGTGTGTTGAAATTATACATTGTTCTCCCCCATACTCAAATTTTTTAGATCCTTTGCCAGTCACCAGATTCTGAAGATAGTGGTTGTATTTCAAAAGTTGCAGCAGAGATTTTGAAATCCTGGATGTTTCAGCTTCTCTAACTTTTCAGTTCCTCATGACACTGAGAATCTGCCATAAAATACCCTTAGCAATTTCCTACATAAGAATACAGATCAGTCATGGTTTAATATTAACACCTAGAAAAAACAAATCCTACCTACCACCATTGCCAGACCCTGTGCCTATAGTGTTGACACCTTGAAAAAGCATTTAGAGTTACAAAAATGCTGGTATAAAATTCATTTCTCAAAAAAATTATTTTATCCAGTGAGCATAAAGGAAACAAAACACATCCTGGAAGTCATTTAGTAGTTCTGCCTATTTATTTGGAATTTTTAGTCTTTCTGACCAAGATATTCATATAGACCACTTAAGATGAAAGATAAGCCATACAATTAGCTTAGTAAGGAAAAAAGAATACGGAAGAAAACTAGGAAAATCTCAACAAATTAGTGACTATTTAAATACTGAATATTCTTCCTTTGTTCAGGAAGTGTCAGTCCAACGGAAACTCTCCTGTTCAAAATTGGTGTCATCTTGAATGCCAAAAAGGGAAAAAAAAGTCATTTATAAAACAATTAGAAATAAGTTTTCAGCCTTGGGGGTCTTCCTCAGGGCATGGTGAAACTGGGACACAGCAAAACTAAACAACATCCTGTTCTTCTTTAGCCTAGGGAAGGCCCCATGGCCAAAATGCCTTCTCTAATTTAATTTTGTACTTCTGACAAACAGGTTGACCCTTCCCCTGCTAATTACTGCTCTGCAAGTTGCCACTCTGCACCAAGTTTGTCCCTTCATTTTTAGAGGTCACACACAACATAAAGCATTTATCCAAGCCATCTCCAAATCCCACACCTTCGTTTATGTCTGGAACAATCAGCTTTGAAATGTTCACTTTGGGAGACAAGGGAAGCAATATAACTAATTCTCCACTGCCTTTCACTGCTGCCACATCAACTCTCCTGGGCAGGAGGATGAAATGCTACTGGTAGGGGTTTGCATGACTGGATAAGACCAGCTAAGGTGCAGAGCAATGGAGAATAGGGCCCAGCAATTTGAGGATGTCATCTGTAAAAAGGAAGAATGGTTTCTGTCACACAAGTTTATTGCAGCCCAGAAATGTCTACAGTAACTGTGGGCATATAATGTGATGTGCAAGGCTTTTATGAATGAGACCCTTGTGGCTTCTTGTCAGAAGTGAATCTGAAGTGATGACAGGACATTTGTAAGTCTTTCCTGGGATGCTGAAGGACTTCCATAAGGGAACATCTTGAAGATTGGGCTCTCGAGGCTTTCATTCAAGAGGAGTCCTTCCAAAAGTTGTTGAAGGTTTTTGGTAAGGAGCAACAGAGAGAGAGACCCTCAGAAACACTGAGGGACCAGAAGCGCAGGGTTTGAACTCTTTGTGTGTCACTCACAGGAATGAGGCCTCAGGGTAGGTGACAGGACATTCTGCAGGCCAAGGTTTGGGGAAAAACAAGCAAAGTCACACCTTCCTACTGCTGCTGACATTATCACTGACACTGTCACTGTCAGAAACATGATAATAATTTGACTGCTGCCTAGTTAGTTGGACTCCTCAAGTACACGAGCAGTTGGTGTAATTTCTCTCCACATGCAAGTTTTCAAAAAGCTGTAAGAAATCAAGGAGGCCGCAGAGGGCCCCTTCTCCCAGGCATTGCTGAGAATGGGGGTGCAAGGTGAGCTTTACATCTGCTCAGCTCCAGTTCACAGACAGACAGACTTCAATGCAGCAAGCTCCTGCAAGATCCCAGCTGTGATTGCACCACCACCTTCTCCAAGTCCCTACAGCCTGGTGTTCACACAGCCTGGGAAGCAGCTGATGAGTAAATTACTAATGCCTAGTTTAGACAAAGGTATAGATACACTTGTACATTTTGTATTTTGGAGGTTTTCAACAATAATTAAGAAGACAGTTATAAGTTCCAATTCTTAGTGGTCCACCCTGCCCCAAAAAGCTGATAAGCATCTGTACCATGTCTATAGAAGAATTCTGCTACAACTTAGGACACAGAAAGAGCCTGTATTCCAATTTACCAGAAATATGGTCATAGGTAGAAACACTGCCAAACCAAAAATCAAAAAAGCATGAAAAACATTCTCTTAGCCCTTAGTCTGAGTGTTGGAGCAGAGCACCTGGCAACAGAATCTTCTCCAGAACAGGGAATTTATCCTGCAGAGGCTTCAGCATGAGCTGCTTCAACTCAGATAAGCCAGCTCCAGCATACCTACTCCCAGGAATTCTTATTCATCTCTCCCTGGTATCTTCAAAATACACTTAAGGGTTTTTTGTTTGCCTCTCTGCACCCTTGTGCTATTCTTTGGCTTTTCACCATTTGACATCAAGTTCACTTCACTGTCAGCTTGGCAGCATCCCTGTTTCCAAGAATGTCTATATCTGAACTTGCTGGAAGCTGTACAGCATCCCATTTTCCTGAAAAAGGGTTTCCAAAAAAAAAAACAAAAAAAAAAAAAAAAAAAAAAAAAAAAAAAAAAAAAAAAGCAAAGGATGAGCCTGTATGAAAGGCTGAGTTTTAAAGAAAATGAAAGTTTTCATTCCTGGTTCCACTGATGAAATCAGTGTGAGCCTGCTCAGATATATTCCCTTTCTGTAAAATGAATCTAATATTTGCCACTGTCCCAGGGAGGTCTAATGACAGGCTCATTAGTGCTCCTGCAGCAATTAGTGTGGGTGAGAGACCTCAATGGGAAAACAAAGACACCTCTCAAGTGGGTACACTTCTGCTGCGCCTCAGCTGGAGAAGAGCAACACCCATAGGAGAGCCAGGCTTGAGCAGTGGGAGGGAAAAGGCAAAGAGAATGCAGCTTAAATTAAAAAAAAAAAAAATCCCCCATAAACAAATAAAAAACCACCACCAAACAAAACAGAAAGCAAGTTAGCTCTCTTGCTGTTAAAGGGAACAAAAATCTCTTCACCTTTACAATTATACGTGCCTTAAATATCAGCCTTGGGATTGTCACTTTGCGGTTGTCATTATGTTATTTTCCAAAATGTTCACAAAATTCACACGGTCGTTCACCCTCACTATGAGAGAAACACTGGGTTTTGTGGCAGGAGCATTTTGTGCAAGGCACTGTGAGGCAGGTCAGTCTGTTCTGTTTAAATCCACCCTTTGGTGGCATTTGACACAGGATCCTCCCCCAATGCTCCTCCTCACTGGCCTCAGCAGACCCTGCTCGCACCAAGGCATCTCCGCTCCCACTTGCCTGATTTGATTTCAAATAAGGGTGCACTCCCTTTAATTGAAACTTTGGGCATGAAAAGTTTATTAACTCAGACAGCGAGAGCGCAGAGCACAGAGAGCGGTGCAGGAATTGCCCTCGGGCTGATCCTGCCCAGCTCCACATTCGGTGCTGTTACATTTAATTGTTGCTGAAGACAACTCGGTGCTTAATCACACGTTAAACCCTCCCTGCGACACAGGTCCTTTGTTAGAGACAGATATTCAAATAAACTTGCAGAAGCATCTGAAAACCAGGGGCTTTACAAGCAGAGGAAATTACCAATGCAACTCATAGGACTGAAAGATTAAAGCCAGGAGAATTCAAGCACTCATTCATACAGCGTAACCATATTTTGTAATTTTTTTCACCAAAGACGCAGACTTACAACTGACAAGGAGCATCAAGTTCAATAATGAAAGTATCATTAAAAACTGTAAATTGTTCAGGGACTTTCAGTGGATGCTCAAAGAGTACACAAACAGTAATTTCAAAGAATTATATGCTGGCCAGAAGAAATATTCCTGTTTAAAAGATGAAAAAAAAATTTAAAGTTTTAAAAACTGAGAACAGGAGACTAATGGAATAAACAGACTATCAACAGACAATAAATAAGCAACCTATTATAAAGAAACAGCACCAAACCCCCTATAGTCAAGCATTCAGTCCCTGCTCAATACAAACATCAAAACTACAAGTGGAGACACTGAAAAAGCAGGAGTGTTTCACAGATAATTGAAAAAAAGACAATGATGTGTGTAAACCTCTCCTACATGCCACAGCTAGATCAGAGAGTGTAACAAAGCCTTGTGGCTCCTTGATTTAATCAGATGACTTCTCATCAAGCAACTAAATCATCTGCACTATCTTAGGCTGTCTGCCAAAGGTAAAAAAAAATTTAAAAATAAAATTAAATCAACAGGTCAAGATAACAGAAACCAAAGAGTTTTAAAGGAACCAATGCACTGTTAACTTTTTAATACATCATAGCAAACAACCTCATAAATGCCAAAAGTTGCAGGATTGCCAGCAAAATTTCCATTTGAGAGGAGTTAAGGATGACTCCAGAGCAACTTGGACCAGCTAATCTAGCCTTAATAACTGACAAAATAATAACAGATTTATTCATGGACTATCAATAAAGAATTGCAGACTGGAACTACAATTGTGATGTTTCATGGAAAATTGGTTTAAACAAACCACTCTTATCTTTTTTTGGCCAGATTACAAGACTGATTGATAGAAGCAGCTATGATAATAAAGTGGACTTGGACTTCTCCAAGACTTCTGACTCAGCTGTACCTAAATTCTTCTTTAAAGCCCCAAATTCTAGTCACCAAAGGGATTAAATAAATGGTTTAGAGACTGACTTCAAACTGTAGCTGTTAAAGGAGAGCTACCAGGGAGTACAAGAACCAGTCTCAATCCAACCCTCTTCAGAATCCTACAGAAGTTCAAGGTAGTAATGAAATTCATGGTTAACAAAGTTAACAGAGGACAAAGACTGGAGCAGGGGAAAGTTCTGCTTTTTTGTAGGCTGATATCAATAGTGACCAGACAATTATTAAACCAAAGTATGAGTTACGGAGGGCAAAACACTTCTAAAGAATATTATTCCTCCTACAGCCACACCTCCCACCTGGCTGTTCAGCCTGCACCCAGATATTTCTGCAATTAAATCTTCTGTCTCTCAGGTTTGGGCTGTCAGTCTCCAGCCAGGCCAGAACTGTTGGCACTTTCCAGCAACACTCCCAGTACACAAGGGCAAAATGAGTTCACACCTGACAGAAGAATCCCAGCAGACCTGCTTAAGCTATGAAAAATCCTGATTAATGCATTCACTGCTCGCTTATTGAATGTACTCTCATACAATCCTGTGTCCCCTCCCACAGTCTATGAGCAGTATTGTTAATTAGCAAGATGGAAGTAATGCAAAATAAGATGTTCTGACAGTCCCTGAAATGTTAATATTTAGTTCAAACCCACATCTCAAGCTGAATGAAATGTCAGCAAGGTTGAAAGCAGCACATTCAGTGATAGATGTAAAGCTGGATGTAAACAAGTGACTTATGACTGAAACATGGGTAATTAGATTCTGCTTCAAGTTCTCGTTTTACCTTTTTGCACAACACTTTTCCTGTGCAACCAAAGCAGGCCAAGTGTCCCAAGTCTCCACAGGAGGCAGGTTCCAGTCTGGCTTTATGTCCTGCCAGGCCCTTCATTTAAACTTTGTCTGATCCAATGCAGACAGGAATTAAATACAGCTGCTCTTCTGGTGAGTCCTAGACTCATAAATGAATGTTTAAGTGATCTAATGGAGGACCATATTTAAGCCATACCACGTTAGGTGTCCCCATGGCTTTGTGCAGCAGCATGCAGACACCAGCCCCTGGCAACAAGACAGCCAGCTCAGACAGGAGTGTGCTGACTCTGCTTTTAGACTGCTCCTCCTCCTCAAAAAGGGTCCAACACACTATTGTAAGCTGTAACCTAGATGTAAAAGACCAACTTTTTATTCCAATGCACTGATCACAAGGCTAGCAATCTACTTTCCTTGGCATATTAAAAACACAGACATCAGAATATAACCTAGTATTTCCAAAGTCCTCTCTTCAATATTTCCCTCTAGAAAGTAAGAGTAATTGCTTTCTTTTTACACAAATCTCATTGCTACAACACTTGAAGGACACAAAACTGCCCAGCATCAGTGCTGTTCTAGACATAAGTGACTAAACTTCCCTGGGTTTCATTGCAAGTCAGAAGCACTACTGCTCTGCCAACTTCTGCTGTATTCAGTCACAACTATTCCCATCATTGCTGTAAACAGGTTTTGGGTCACATTCCTACAGGAGAACAAATCAATAGTGTGAAAAATGGCAGGGACTGCAGGGCTCGCACTGGGAGCTGCCCCTACCCCAGTAAGACCAAGGGGGTTCTGTTCTCTCTCCTTGCCTGCTTTGTACCACAGGCCTTGGGCCAGCCACCCAGACAGTTTCCTCTTCCTCAAAGTCCTTTCAGGCATCAGCCTCACCTTCAGAGGCTGTCACAACTGGAAGTAGCCTTGAGGGGCACTGGAAGGAAACTGTGGCATGGTGCAGAGCTGGGACCAGCTGATGTCCTGGGCTTGAGAGCCACATCTGGGTGGGAATGCTCTGCTTTGGGAAGAGCTTCCAGGGTCAGGCTGAGCTCCTGCCAGAGGCTGAGGGGAGATCTCAACCGAAGTGCCTTGCAGATACAGGTCTGAAGGTGATATCTACCCAAAAGAGCTCATTCTAAGACTTCAGACCAGCATGGGCCAACGTACTTTGAGTGGTGATAAATAAGAAGGTGAGTTCTTCTGTTTGCTGCACATGGAAAGCATTCCTACTCTGTATTGAGTGACTATCAGAAATAGATAAAATCTGCTGAGGAGGGCCCTCTCTGACAGCATCCTGCCTTTCCTCCCAATACCTGTGTGCTGACAGCTTTTATAACTGATCCTGAAGTTAATAAGACAATGTAACACACTGCCCCATCCTTTTTGAGCAACCCATTTCATTTATTAACACACTGCAGAGTTCCACCAACATTTTTACTAAAGTTTCTTGTGTTATAGGAAGGGTTATTTCGTTGGGTTTTGTGGGGCCCTTTTTTTTTTATATTGCAAAGGCGAAACTGCAAAAGTCACTGTGCTGTTCCACAGCTCCTCTTGCAAAGCTTTACCTTAGCCAAACATAGCCCAGTTTCCAAAACATGCTCACCTCTGACTGATGCAGCTTGGGGTTTCCTTGTGCCTACACTGCTCTGAAGGAGAGGGCAGGTAGGTCAGAGGACTTCAAGGAGAAGGAACTGCTGAAACCGTCACTAAGGTCCCCATAAATATTCCCCATGGACCTCATTACACATTTGAGCAAACATTACCTTCACTCACACAGCTAAATTTCCTGTTTGCTTGGCTGATCAATTCCTCATCAAATTTTAATGTGGGGTTCAGGCCGTCTGTGGCAGTTTTAATTAGCCCTAAGATTGCACAGCGTTGGAGGCAAAGCTAAGAACCATGGAAGTCGCCTCTGCCTAGACAGAAAGATGGAAGGGGGTTGGGGAAGAGCTGCAAATGAAGAGGCCAAGAACTAATTAGCTCTTGTTACTAGGTTAAGCCTGCTCTCTAGTGGTCACATCACACAGCAATCCAGCAAGGGAAAAGCCTAAGGAAAACAGAACCTGAAACCGTGGCTGGATTCCTCTCCATTAAATATGGGGAGGGGGAGAGTGCACTGTATATCCTGCTTACCCCTGCTGCTGCAACTTCCAGCATTTCTTCCCCTCTAAACAGTCCTGTTTCTTCCCCCCACTCCAGAAAAACAAATATTTTTATTGGTGCTCTGTTTTGACAGGAGAGACGAGCACAATGCAGCTATTTAACCAAACACACCGTGCTCCAATCCCACAAACAGCTTTGAATGATGAAGAACACACAACCCACACACCCCCTGTCCAGAGCCAGCAATCAGAAATGGGCACCAATGGTCCGTGGCATTGGCCAGGAGTATTGTGACCTGCAGCTGGCTGCTGCAACCCTGAAGTTCTCTGCATTTTGCTGTCATTACATTAAAGCATCTCATTCAGCTGAGTTTAACCTGCATCCTTCGGCAGTGAAAGCAGTCACATTATTCTGATATCCAGTACAAGCAGGATAAAGAAACCAAGTATCTAGCATGATTTCTCCCACCCTTAACGTAAACAAGATAAACCATATCAACACTGAAATATAAGTCTTTGATCAGTGGTGTTTCCATCAAGCAGCACTGCTGTGTTTCACAACCTCCTGAGAAGAGCTTTCTTTCCCAAAAAGTACCTGCACATTGCACCAGGGGTAGGCAAGAGCAGTTTTCCACAGCAAATTATTAGTGAATTTATCAGCAGATGCTGCTGCATGGCAGTACCCAGCTCCATTCCAAACCCAGGCACAGCCAGTCTCAGGCTTGTGTAGCTTGATATGAACTGAATTATACAGCCAAACTTCTCCAAAATTCATTTGATTCATATCCAGGCGGGAAAAGTGTAACTTATGTAAGAATCTGTACAGACTTTTTGAAAAGGCAAAAAAAACCCAGCTGAAAAGGACTGGAAGTGAAACAAATTTCTTATTTCCTTGCAGCTTGGGAATAGTTATTTTAAGTATTAGTCTGCACACTGCAACAGCAATGGATGTATTGAAAACAGCTGCTCATTTCAGACCAACAGCAAACTATACCCAGCTCTGATTTGCTTGAAAAGTTCTTTGAGACCCCATGAAGAATATCAGCATCTGCAAAGGCACCTATTTACCACAGAGACACTGTAGCATGTAAAGCTGCTGGTGCTGCAAGGAATAACCAGTCTCTATCATTTACAGAACAGATACCAGGCTCACCCAGCAAGTGCACATTTTTAGACTCAAAGTATGGATTTTAGTTGCCTATATCCATTAATAAATGGCAAGATGTTCAGCTTCAGTCTGACAGGCAGAAGATTTGCACTATTACATGGAAAAGAGCAGAATAAATACTTAACCTGAGTCTAACCTCCCTGCTTGAAACCTAGATGCACTTAATTTAGCAAGTACAAATTAATTAGTATTATTAAAATAGCACTTAACACCAGGAACAGGCAGACTGCTAGTGTTTAAAAAACACATTAGCTGGTCATCATAATCTCCCTGTCTAACAAGGCCTGGACCATGTAATGTTCTTTTTGCCTACACCAGGAATTACATGTTAAAAAATTTACAAAAAAAACCCTTCTTTTTCCAGGTAGTGCTGGACTGTAAACACCAGAATATCTTGATCCCATACTTTAGTATAAAACCTCCTCAGTTTGGAAAAAAAAAGTTAGGTACAAATCAGGAGGAACAAATATCACTTTATATATAGTTAGACAAAGATTGAGGAGGAAACATTCTTACCCAGAATTAATTTACAAGACAAATAAGTATTTTTTATGAGCAAATGCATCAGGGAAGAGTTTTCTGATCCATTTCTAATTCCTTGTAAAGTTTCCAAAACCTTTATTACTACTGATTATGTCAGGCAGCAGCAGCACTTTTGCTTTCCTTCCCTCTTCCAGCTTTCACAGATAATTTTCATCTGTATTTGTTTAGATTCTCCTTGAAAATAAAAAGCAACTATCCCCAGGCTTTAGTCATTTTGTTTAAAAGCAAAAGAAGCCACATGTAAGTCAATACAACTGTATTAGCTCCCACAGTATGGTGAATTCCAGCAAGTCAAAAAAACTTTGATTCTCATGTCAACAAGTCTCACCTCAAAGCATTCTACAAGCCAGTCCTCATCTCAGAAACTTTCCAAACCTGCATGTTGCAGGCAAAGGCATCCCCCACCCCCAACAGCCCCTGGAGAGCAGGATCTGGCCTTTTGTTTGCTCCCACCCCAAGTGCCACCACAGCTGCTGTACATCAGCACTCATTTGAGACAATAATGTTCAAATACAGACTCCCACCAGCACCAGAGAGGCAGATTTGGGGGGTTTTAGTGAGTGGATAAGGAGAAACACCCTGTTTCTTGCAAATAATCCTATGGGATGCTAATGGCTTCAGTCCTGTGCTGTTTGCCAGCTATGGGATCAGAAGTGATGAGCCACAGATGTCAGAATTTTTAATAGTGATAAATGCACTACAGCCAGCTCCAGCTCTAGCTGCCACTGCAAACACTTATCACTGAGCCAGAACTCCTTCCCCCAGCCCAGAGCTTGGGTGCTGACAGACAACCAAGGTTTCTCTGGCCCCACAAACCCAGAGCCACCACCAGGCTAAAGGAGGTGTCATTTACCACAGGCAGCTTTCATTTCCAAAGGGTTTCCACTGTCAGGAGTTCTCCCCAAATCAATGTTATCAATCCTACTTGTAATTTTACAAACTTCAAAGGGTTAAGACAGCAAGCACATTTATTGACTGGTGCTTCTTGGTAGGTTCAGTAAAGCATGACTGATTAGAGCCCCCAGTTCTAAAGAGCCCAGCTTTGTGAGGCTGGAATAAATGGGAGTCTGTCAATAACTCAGATCCAGGCATATTGACATAGTTTACAGCCTCAATAGGCAATTAACACTTTACAGTGGATATTACCCAGTGGCCTCCCCATGTTTTACTGCACATTTTCTGCCGTCAGCTGCAATATTGAAGGTTTGGAATAAAAATGATATTGGACAGACAGCACCTTTGTTCAGCTGCACAAAAATTTTTTTAACATCTGGGAGAGATCACAGTTTCATTCCTCTTTATTCATTCTCTCACACCCCTTGTTTCACTTTCTCTGTCATTTACAGTTCCTAGCCTGCATTGGTGAACTTAAGAAACTCTCTTAACTCAGTAATTACATTGGTTACATACCAAAACTCCCTAGGGAAACCCCGAAAGAGTGACAACCCCAGCCTTTTCTCCTACCATGGGAGATGCCGAGCAAGTTCACGAACAAATATCTCTTTGGCAGACAAATTGTACTGACAAACAAATGAAATCATCCCAGAGCATTTACAGCAGAAATAGCTAAAAAAAGAATTCACAATCATCTCTTGTAGCCAGGTCCAAGACTGTATCCCACTTGGATCAAGACAGAACTGCAATACAGCTCCTACCACCTGCACATCCACAGGAAAAAAGAGGAAACAAATCCACAGGAATGTGTATTCTTGCTTAGTTTCCACTCTGTTCAGCCCTGGTGAAACACACTGGTTTAGCCCTTTGACACCACTGTGACAGTCCTTTAGCTCTGTTCCCTGCAGCAGCAGCAGCAGCAGCACTGCCAAGGCTGGCAGAGAGCTCTGAGGGCACCCAGCCCACCTGAGACCCAGCACTGCCAAGGCCACTGCCAGCCCATGTCCCCAAGCACCACATCCACACCCATCTTCTAAACCCCCTCAGAGGTGGTGACTCCACCACAGCCCTGGGCAGCCTGCGCCAATGTCCAACCACCCTTTCAGGGAAGAAATTCTCCATAATATCCAATCTAAACCTTCCCTGGTGCAACTTGAGGCTGTTACCTGGGACAAGAGCCTGACCCTGGATGTCTGTAATTGCTGGATGTCCCCTTTGAATTTCTCTTGAGGGACTGAAATAGAAATACTGTGGCAGCTTTCTTCCCTCAGCCTGTCCCTCCATGAAACCATTTCTATCTGCCATTTCCACAAGTTCAATAGAAAAAGCCTCCCTGGCACACTGTTGGGAGAGCTCTAGCCTAAGCTTGCTACAGGAAACAAAGTACAACCTGCTCCAGAGCTGCTACTTGAAGAAAACCACCACTTCAAACCCTTTGCCTTTAATGACTTTCAAAAATGAAATACATACACAGGAACAGTGTGAGCCATATGCAAATCACACTCTTTCTCCCAAGCAGGCACACTCCTGGAAGTCTGCTGGACCTGAAAGAGGCAAAGGGCTTGTCAGGGAATAAAACACCATCCAGCCTAAGTGTGGACAGGCAGCTGTGACCTTAAAGAATCATGGTAGTTATTACATCTACTAAAAGGAAAAAGAAAAAAAAATCCAAACACTAAGAAAATGAATCCCCAAAAGCTGCTGTGAGTTTGCACGATGTTATTTCTTCTGTGGCCCGTGTTTGTGGGAGCAGGTGATGTCCCCATCCTGTTTGGCAGAGGCAGCCAGCCCAGTCTGGCAGCCTGAGCTGTGACCCTTGCGTGGTGCTCTGCCAGGCAAGGACATCTGGCTGCTCCTCTGATCTGAAGTCCTGTGGTTTCCTCTGTGATGTGGCAAAGCACATGGCCCCCAGTACATCTGTATAATTAATGTGAGGGGAAAATATGAGCAACAACAGAAAAAGAAAAGAAGAAAAGAGCCCTCAAAGAACAGAAGCTGTTCAGGGTCAGCAGAAGGTCTGATAAAATAAAGATGTAGTACAGAGTCACGGGATGGGTTTGCCTCCATGCATTGGGGTATTTAGAGGATGAAGAGAACTCTGATTCCACCCTGTGCCACTGAACAAGTTCTCCATGTCTTGAAACATCTGTTTCACAAGTTTCTCATATTCTGCAAGCCCTGCAGGGCAGGGACACTGCTGTATTTACAGATAAAGTCTCTACTGGACCCAATAGCAATATAGAAACAAGAATAAAAAAGTCATCTGCCTATTGCAGCCAGCAGGAGTTACCATACCTGCAAAGTTTTTTTAACACTGCTTGTTGTGTTTTGCCATACTGGGGGTTTTTTGGGACATTTTACTGAAGTAAGTGTCAGACTGAGCTTATGGGGACAAGTGTCCTGTACAGGACAGCAAAGGGTTGAAGACCAGCTCTTGAAGAGCAGAGCTGGCAAACTGAGCTCCTTGTCCTGTGAGCCACCAAAAGCCAAGCTGCAGTGACACTGAGCCAAGAGCAGCCACGCTGGGTGAGGACCCAGAGGCAGTGGTGGCATCAGGGGACAGCGACTCCAAAGCCAGCAGGTCACTTCAGAGCCCTGCTCCCCTCAGATCTTGGGTCTTTGCAACTGCACTGGTTGAAGACAAAACAAAAAAATAAAAAGGAGAAACAAAAGTAAGCCTTTTTCTCTTAAAGGAGAAAGGGAAATCCTGAAATTCAAAGGAAACTTCTCATGTGATTTATATTATTTATAAAGACCTGTTATCAGGGAAGTGTTATATTAATTTCTTCCCCCTATACACACCGAAGGTCATAGGTAGGGGATGAATTTCCACATTTTATACTGTAAGCACTGTACTGCTCAAATCTCTCTTATGACACCCTCCTCTGTGGGGATTTCATTTGTAGCTGTTAAACTCTGAGTGTCATTTACTTGCATTAATGGATACTTAACATGCTACCAAGTATTTTTTGGTAAGCCTTTATTTCAGAGTTCCCATTATGATTAATTCATTTTGCTCTGAAAGCAATAGCCCCACTTGTAATGTATTTTTCTGGTTTAACATGCCTCTGCAAGCATGTCCATAGGTGCTCGAGTGCAATTTATCATTAGTTAAATGAGAGTTAATGGACACTAAAAGTGCCACTTATTTTCTGAGCGATCCATTAACACACACAGAAAAAGGAGACAAAGCTGGCCAGCAGATTCCTTTGGTAGGATAACTGAGAGCTCTGCTCTGCACATGTCAAATTTGTTTTGACAGCAGGGTGGCCTTTAAAGCACTGCATGGTTGCACATTTCAGGTGTCTGAGTGCAAGCAGCTGATGTGAAAAAGGGGAGGAGAGAACGAAAGTTTGTACTGAACACTGGGGAGGAAGGAGGCAAGAGCAGGAAATGATTGCCTGAATCCAGGCAGAGAGAGATGATGTGGCTGCTGTTAAGTGAGCAGTTCCGAATGCTGGGAAACTTCTCCATTCATTGGTGACTGCTTAGAAAAAGATCTCAGATGAGTTCAACTGGTTTTTACTATGAGTCCTACCATCACTGCTCAGCTGATATAGCAATATCACACTATATATAGGACTAATCACACTAGGCCTATGTTTTAGTGTCATCTTTCAGAAATTATAACTATCTCAGTATTAAATCAAAGTACTAATAAAGTGGCCAATAAAACAGTAATTTCAGCTAGGTGAGGAGGAAGAAAGGATGTTTTTTCCTAGTATTCAAACTGAAGTGAAAGCAAAGAATGCTAAGCCTTGTGAATCATTTTATCGAGAAATAAATCACTGAAACAAAGTTGGTCATGGGGCACAAGCTTCCTCACTTTATTTCCAATGACATTTCTTCGGAAGGTGAGACACAAGAAACCCAAACACCTGAGTTCTGCAGCACACAGTTCCAGGTGCTACAGCACCTGCAGTGACTCAGTTCAACCTGAGGATTGTCCCAGCAAGGAGCAGATGCCGAAAACTCGTGGAAAACACTGCCAAGCCTCTTATCAAAATTAATACAATTTTATTTACCCTTAAATTAGATGCCACCATTCCCACCCACAACCCCCAAACTGCAGTTCATCTTGTTGAATACTCTAAAATTCAGGGAGTTAGCAAAACATCCTCCAATGCTCAGTCCTGCATCAGTTTACAAAGGTCAACACTCAGCAGAGCCACAGAAATGCAGCACTAGGACAGGTTAAAGTAAAACCAGAGCTTATTTTATCCATTTTTCCTTAAGAACAGAGATACTCTGACATTATTACTTGACAGTATTTTTCCACTTGGATGTGAAAGACGAGAATAGGTGCAGACTATTATTTCCAAGAAGGGTGTAAGACCCCATAACTTACCTGGATATATAATATACATTATATATATTCTTTATATATATATAAAGGGAAAAAGGATCACCAAGGGGTACCACATCCAGCCAGGAGGAGCAGAGAGACGAGGGGACGAGGGTCTCATCAGGTCACAGGGAGCAGATGGAAGGGAGATGCAAAGGCAGCAGAGATCTGTGTGTAACAGAGCAAGGCAGAGCAACGTGGGCCACTCATTTTGCTGCCTGTTTAATCATTTCCACAGTTGTGGCCAGGCTCCCAAATTCCTTACTCCAGCTCTGTTCCTCTCTCAGATAAAGGTAAATGTACAGCTCAACAGAGCATGCTAAAACAACTTCATGAACAACCTGAAAAGCAAATAACTGAAAGCATTTTACTTTTAAAAAACTACTTTCATCAGTTTAAGGCAATTAGTTCAGGGAGATGATGATAATGCAGTGAAGGTTGCTACAAGTGATAGCAGTGAAACTCCTGACACAGATATGGTACAGATTGCAGGAATAAACACTTACCATGTTTCAGAAATCACATTGTCATCGATGTTTGCAGGCCCTGAAATTAGCTGAAGCAATCAGGTGCTGGCAGCAGGCACTTTCTTTGATTGCTTTTGTTTTCCACTGCAAGAGTCTCCATTTGCAGCTTGAACCCCCTCACACCTGTAACACCTTTCAGCCGAGTTTCCCTCTGTCTGTGGCCAAGGAACAGCCTCCCAAAACTGATGGGAAAGTCCAGGTCCCTGGGCCTTCTGCAGCCTTCCCCAGCACCTTCTCAGCCTCAGAAGCACAGCCCAGGGGCCCTGAGCTCAGCCCAGGCTGGCTTTGTCCAAGGCAGAACAGGTCATCCCTTTTTATGTTCCCTTCAGAAATACACAGCTTTTAAAACAATAAGAAAACACTTAAATTGTCAGGGTTTTCCCCCAAAATATGTCTTGCTGTCTTCCATTTTGTCAGCTCTCTGTTGTGGCATGGGTAGATCAGAAATTAGGCATGTCACCTCCACCTGAAGAGGGCTCACTGACAGCTCTGAAAAGTCCTAATTCATTATGAAATGTCAGAAAAAGCAAACACTTCTGCAAAGATCCCAGAGATATTCACTTTTTGGGGTCACCTCATCCATTCCCTGCAGTCATGGTATCGGGCACCAAGCTTCCACTTACCTCTTTATCACAAAAATTAGCGTTTGGAGGAATTCCCCCTGCACTGCTCAGTCCTGTGTAATTTTTTTAAAATAGAATGGAGCTGTTTCCAGCATTTTGTTCCTGGAGTAGAGGACCCATACTCCAGGAGAGCCTCTCTATGCAGGACAGGTCACTCTAGGGCACAGGAGGATGGGACAGGGACCCTGGTGAGGGCAGGTTGCCTCTCCACAACCTCTGGAGAGCTGCTCAAAGCCAGCCCATGACTTCTGCAGAAGGCAGCACAGGATGAGGCTTCCTCTGCTTCATTGTGAAGGTCAGAGGTGTCCTGATGGACAGGAATTTTCCTCCCTCCCTGGCCCTGCACCTGGTTGTCTCCATTTGCCAATTATCAAATGAAAGCAAAGCAATAAATCATCACCTCAGAGGCAAGTCCTCTGCAACCACAGCATCCCAATTCTGTGGCACATTCCACAGTGAAATCACTGTGTGCTCACACAAGGGCACATTTTGTTCTCTTTCCTTCTGTTTCCCAACACTTTTGATGGTTTCCCTGTTCTCCAGTACCTACAGATGACATCTCTGAGGCAGTTACCAGGTTGGTTTATTTTTTTTTGCTTGTTTGGCTTTTTTTTTTTTTCTTTGCACTCCTTAAAACCCTTGAGGAAGTAGATGAAGTACCTAACCAGGATTTTTAGATTAACTCCCACATGCCAATCCCAAACCTCTTTTCTTCCTCCACAGAAGTGAACAATAGAAAAGATAGTTCAGCAAGGCAGAGAAGTCAGTGGATAAAACCCTAGGAGAGATGGAGCCCCAGCAACAGGGCTGTTAACGTGCATGACAAAAGTATTGAAACTGGTTTAATCTGCAAGATCTTTGCCTTCTGCCCACAGACCTCATTTCAGTTCACTGCCCCTGGCTGTATTCAGTGATGTTGGGTACAGGGAGAAAGGTCTTCAGTTGGGAAAAACAGTCAGAATCATCTCAAACAGGGTTTGGAGGTTTCAGTCCTAGGTTTTTCTACTATGTTTGTAGAGAGAAAACCCAATTTTACTCCAAGTAAAATTTCTAAACCCTGACACTTAGCTCATATTCTGAATAGCCAGTGTAAAGTTGTTTTTTATTATATTTTTGCATTTCAGAAGAGAGAATACAAAAGGCATTTTTGGCTAGTCAGTAGAAGAGGTGAAGAAAGTCAGTATGAATATGCAAATATACACAGATCATGGCAGACAAAGTCTACAAATGAAAGATCAAACTCATGTTTCTCAGCTTGAATTTGTCTTTGCATTTTGACCTTAGTGAGGTACAGTGAATTGTTTCAACCTTGCTTTAGCAGCTAAGAAAGGTGAAAAAGCCTACTCTTTCTGTGGAAATGAACAGAGAATAGAAGTTCAACAAATACCAAAATTCACTTTGTCTTAATGTTACTGAGAAGAAAAGAGAAAAGCACAGGTGGTGGATATTGGGATCAGAACCACTAAGTGAACTTGCAGCTGCAAATACGAAAGAAATTGGAACATGCAAGAGAACTGAGTTAATCAAATCATTTCTAACAGCACAGGCAGAGCAAGGGAGAGTCTTTACAAAGAGAGGGTAATACAACAGAAATCTTACTGCCAAGAGCCATCATTACATCCAAGCAGTTTAATTCTGCACCAAGCCTTAATTTAGCCTCCAGGTTTGGTCTTTTGTCTCTGCCCACAGGATTTGTGTGGGAACATGTGGAGATGCCTCATGTCCTTCTTTTATAGGTAACAGAAAATATAGTGGAGCTTCCAGTTCTATTTTTTTTTCTCTCTTTTTGATGGTGAAAGAAGATCTGACTTTAAATTTGTCCCTTTTGTCTTCCATTCCATATGGCTTGTTTGTGGTTCAATTACTGTGATATTCTCCCTACAGATAGTGATGCTTGGGGAATCTGGTAATACTTAACAAAAATATAAAAATAAAAGGATCCTGTCTGCCAAGCAGAAAGTAATTAAGGAACCTGGAACACAGAGGGCAATAAAGTTATTGAAGGAGCAGTGTTCATTAAGCAAGATAAAGCACAGCAGGGCGTGCAGTGCTGGCCCTGTCCCTGTGCCCTACACACCACCAGGTATGCAAGGGCTGAGCTGCACTTTGGAGGATGTGGGGCTGGGAGCCAGGAGCCAGAGGAACAGAGCACTAATGAGAGGAAAGCCCAAACTACAACCCCTCACTTCTCTTCGAAATCAGCCTTTGTTTAAATTAAAGTCCAGCAGCTGGCTGAACAAATAATTCCCAACACCATTTTTAGCCTAAACTTGCTCCTCAGCGTTATTCTAGCCCTGTATTCTCCTGTATCAATTCTAGATTGGCTGAAGAATGGCCTTCAGTAGAATTTATTGCTCTGGGTTAGGGATCTTTTAACTCTGCCTGGCTGATACAGCATTGCCTCTGCTTCTGAACAGGAACCTGTACAAAACTGAGAAAAAAACAGAAATAAACCCCTGAACTCCAACCTCTCTGTATGCAAGTTCAGTTTCTTCAATCATGCACATGGAAATCCTTGTGTTTTCAGGCAAGTTGCAGTAAAACAAACTCCCAGAAACTCCAGGAAACATTTACCCTGTAACATGACAGCTCTAATTCTGGGGAATGCCAGCTCCCACCCCAGAAGCTGCTGCATTTCACTGCTGGTTGAAAAGATCTCAGGTCCGTAGCAGAGACCTTCAGAATCTTCTGGTTGTATCCAAAACTTTCTCTTAACTGACAATGTTTGTCACTGAGTTTAGTTTTCCTGTGTTGCCACAACACAGGAAGTTGTTGTTATTCCACTTCCCAAATAAAATTGTCTCATTCAAAGTCACACAGAAAGCATGTGGCAGGAATGGAAGGTGGAGCCAGGTCTCCCAGCCCTTGTCATACCCTAATTCCTGAACTCCTTCATCATGACCTAAGAAATTTGGGGATTTTTTTCCCTTTGTTTCTTCTTCTTCCTGTCCTCAGAATGTATTTATGTTGTATTTTAAACCTTTTCCGTTCAGCCCTTAAGGCCAGAAACATGATTTGAACCACGAGCACACATGACTCCAGGAGTTACCACCCTCTGATTATTTCTCTCAATTTTTGCCAACTGGTTGCAACACCACATTTGTATTTCATACTCTAAAATGCTTATGGAAGAGGCAGTATGCACATATCCAAAACCCTAGATTAAATTAAAAGCATTTAAACATTTGAGTAGTCCCACCAGGGCCAATTCCAAGTTGCAGCACGTGTGATAATGTCAGAATTTAATTTTAGCCCACAATAATCTCTTCTCGTTTGCTGGTTTCAAATACTTTCCCAGGAGCTGCTGGGAGCACATGACCAGATGATGACGATTTTGCTGACAATTAACTACACATTATCAAGGTTGCTTTTAGCTAAGCCCAAAAAGTGTAGCTGGACACTGATCCCAATGGATATCTGCTATTGAAGGGGGCAGGACAGCTTCCCAAACCCTCCCATCTGAGCAGCCCTGTCATGGGGCAGCCCCACACCAGCTCCAGCAGTTTGCCAAGCACACCCAGCCTGGCCTGGTGCTGTGCAGCTGGATCTGAGCCAACAGCCACATCCTGGAAAAATGGCAATGGCACTGGGGCTGTGGAGCTGGGCACTCTGACAAAACCCAGGAGGAATGGTTTGCATTCATATTTGCTGTGGGAAAGCCAGGAAGGAGCCCTGGGTGCTGAGGGCAGACCTGGGACAAGTCTCATCACCACAGGGTTTCGCTGGGTTAACCCTTGGGCTCGATGAGCTTCGAGGTCTTTGCCAGCCTTGATGAGCCTGTGGTCCTACACACAGCTCAGGGGGTGCCAGGGCACTGTCACACTGGCACTCATGGTCAGGGCTGGAAAGCTCCCTGCAGGACAGCAGCTCCCAGGGGCACAGCTCCTCTCTGCCCTGCCCTGCCCTGCCCTGGGCCCTCTGAGCACTGAAGGCAGCCAAGGCCATTGGCATTTCTGCTGCCCAGTGGCAGGACTGCTCTCCAGCAGGACCTGAGCTATCTGCTTCCTGCAGCTCTCCTCCCCATCCCACCATACCTAACAGAAACTGTTTGTGTTTAGTCCTTTTCTGCTGCTTCTCCTGATCCCTTGTTCCTAAATCTTTTCCTGCCTCCCAGCTGCCCTGCAGGTCACACTGTCCACACATCTCCCAAACTTTACAAGGTGTTTTCTTCTCATATGTCTTTCCACCCTGGAGTTCTTCTGTGCACAAGAAGTATCTTGCACTGCCTGAATTCCTGACTGTGCTGCCTTTGATCAAGCCTCGGAGTGTCTCACCTGAGTCAGAAAACATCCTTTTTCCACCTAAAAATTAGGCATTTCCCATTTAAATGACCACTGCCACAACTTCTATATCTTACTACTTGGCAGGAAGATGGAAATATGAGGAGAGTGTCTGAGTATATAAATAAAGCAGGAGTTTATCATAATTTATTTATAAAAACTATTTCTAATCTAATTCTTTGGATATTATCTAGGGGCAAGAGAGACGAGACAAAAAAAATGGTTCTTAATCAGGAATTGCCACATGGAGTGGTTTTGATTAATATGCAAAACTTAGATTATAAATAGATTTATAAATAAATGATCAACTACGGCTGCTGCTTTATTTATCTATGGACTTGCAGAAAATTTGAAGGCTGAATTCTGATTAAATGAGAATCACCACTAATGGTGGACTGGCTGGCTCAAAGGGACTGGTAAAGGAAAGTGAGAATATATTTGCATAGCACCTTTGATTCAGAAGAACTCCCAAGTGCTTTGCAGAATTAATATTATATTTTAGGGGTCACTTCATCCATTACTGAAATGCAGCCTCTGAGGAGGAGGGAAGATAACTTTCTGCATCTATTTCACCTTTCCTTGAAGATCTCTAAGCACTTTGCACACTAATTAAGCTTCCTATTGTATCTATGCAATCCACTCCTCCTGCCAGTCACTAAACCAGTAAAACCTAAAGTACCAGGAATAAAACCAAGGAAAATTCATCAACCTGATACAACTTAATTTCACTTCCTGATCATCAGGCTGAGGTCAGCTTGTACCTCAAAAAGATGAACTCAGCAGAACGGCAGTGCAGATCTCAAACCACAATGTAAAAAACCTAGGAGTTAGACCCATTGTGTCCAGTGTGGCACCACACAAACTTCTCCTCTGAGAGCACTCTAGCATCCCATCATAAGCAAAACCTCAGCCCTGGGCTTTGCAGCTCTTCCTGAGAGCCTGCACTTCTCAGTGCTCTGTCCTGCTGCGGAGTCACACACCTCTCTGGGAGCCTGGAGCTCAACACGGCACTTTAGGCAGAATCTAAAGACCTGAGGCTTTGTAGATGCAACTCTCAGCCCGTTCCCATCTGTACCAAAGCCATTCACCTGGGTCAGACTCCCCCAAATCCATCCAAAAGCAGGGCACAGGGGAGAAATCCATCCCCTGAAAGTGCTGGTGAGTGGGTTCAGCCTCTTCCATTTACCTTGCCTTTTAAAAATAAGAAAGGCAAAGCATTTCTTTTCATATGGCAATGCTGTCCTGCCAAGACAGTTTTCACAGCTGAACACTTCCCAAGGTGCCAGTTCTGCAATTCAGGGCCTGGATGTGATCCCCTGAGCATGATGGATGGCTTTAAAATAAAGGCACTGCGAGAAGTACCAGCTGTCCAGGTGCACATTGGATCAGCTTGGCTGAACCACCCCTCCTCCTCCTCCTCTTTTGTCTCCCTCTGAGGAAGGAGTAGGAGCTCATCCTGTACAGGAAGAAGGCTCTGATGCCAGGAAAGACACAAGAGCCCAGCAGATATGAGCAGAGATGTGGCCACACATGAGTCACATCTCATCCAAATGCGAGTCTGATTTAATATGTCTGAAATAACTTGCTGTTATATGGCAAGTTTGTGTGACACCTTTTAAATTCTCTTTACTTGGCTACTTCATTTATGATTTCTTCACCCCATCAGCCACTAGCTAAGAGGCATAAAAAAGGCAAAATTAACTTTTTTCCCTCAAATAAGCCAAGCTCAGACTCCAATAACACCCCACCCACTGCACACACTTCTTCCCTGTGTGCGTTCCAGGTTTCCAGATATCCCTGGAAATGGATTTCATTCTAAACCACCCTGTTATTTAACAATTTAAGTTTCTGTTTGGAGTCCAGACTATGAAGATCATCTTTAAACACTCCTTGCAACCAGCAGGGCCATCTTGAACAATGGGCACCTGTGTAGCACTCGCTATTTGAGGACAGCTGGGCTGAAATTCAGCCACACCACAAAGAAGGACACCAATGTGGCTCCTTGCACATTGTGCAGATGTAACCTGAGCATCCTTGAAAGGAGAAGATTGGTTTCTACACAGGTTTTCTTCTCACAGGGCTTTAGGAGACAGCACAGACCATGTCCCAGGTGTTCTGGGACAGCTGATTCTGTCAGTGACACAGATCAAACTCCATTTAGTAGAAACCATACTCCAATACAGCCCCACTTCCTCTCTCCACCCAGCAAATCAGCAGCATGGACAATCTATTGACTAAAGAGAGCAGATTTTACCACAGCAGTAATAGTCTGTCCAGAGAGAGCATTACCCCTCACTGCCCAATTAGAAAAATGTTGAATGCACGGAAATGCCTTTTGAATAAACACTTGATAACCCTCAATAAAACTGTAAGAGAGAGTTACTGCAGATTTACTACCCAGGAAAGCAAAGCTCTTCAAGGCACAGCCAAGAGCTTATTGCTTCTTATTTAATGCTGAAAAAAGCAAGAGCTCCACAATCCCCCAGCAACCTGGGTTAAAGCAGCTTAGCAGGAAAATAAAATAGATGCACACAGAGGGATGGGGGGAACCACAAGTTGGCCACAGTGGCTGTGAGTTGCTGTGGGTTGGGTGGGATTTGCTGAGGGCTGTGTCACCCCTCTGGCGAGGCAGTGCCACTGAGCAGCCACACAAAGGTCCCTGCTCTGCTTGGGGACATGAATTGCCCAGGCCCTGCAGCTGCAGGGGTGACCTGGGCTGGGACTGCGCCCTTTGGCTTCAGAACCTCCCCTGTTCCTCCCCAGGGAGCACAGCTGTGAGGCACATCTGCACTCTGAGAACACCTCTCTTCCTGCTGCCTCGCTGGGAGGAAAGGAGCACCCTAAAGTGCCCCAGGTGTCAGCCTAGCCACCTCTGCTGTGAGGATGCTTAAATTGCATTGGGGTTTTCTGAGTGTGTGTGATTGGCAAGGAGGAAGGAACGGGCTGGCTCTATTTACACTAATCCAGGTTTCCCAGCCCAGCTGCCCAGCCACCTCGGGCAGCAGCCCTTCCTGCAGGAGCACAATGGGGATGTTCACAGCCCCAGGGAGGATTCCACAAATGAACGTTGACATAAAGGTCCTGCCCTTGCTGATGAGCATTGATGTGTTGTTTTCTGTATTCACAGTTCTTGGTGATGGGAAAGCATCTACAGGATAATTTTGTTTTCCTCCTTAAGAACTCTAGCAAGGAACAGCCCGGTGCTTAAAAAATAAACACCCACCAAAAATCCTCACCAACTCCCTTATCATCTGTATTCACTTGAACAGCTTTCCTTCCCAGCAGCCCTGTAGCCAGTGCCTTACATCCTCAGGAACACCCAGGGTGCTGGAGATCACAAACCCTGTGAGCAGAGCAGAGCAGAGCAGCCCTGCCACTATCCCTGGCAGCAAATGGATTCTGATGCTTCCACTTTTCCTCTTCCAAGTAAGGATGAGTGAGCAGGCCCAGCCAGGGCAGTCTCAAGGGCCCAGCCACTTGTGTATCTCAGTTTCACCACCCTCTCCAGCCAAGGCAGCCCTTCCCATGGCACAGCAGCACTGGCTGATGTTTGTTCTATTTTAGCAGCTGCTGCTTTATTGAGGAGCCAGCAAACTGTACTTTGGAGACCTTTCCTGCTCACACTATTAATGTACAGCAAGCAATCTTCGGGGTAATGGAGGAGGGCAATCAAAGGAAATTTCCCTCCAGGCTCCCACTATTATTTCCTATCCAAAAAATAATATTAAATGTGGGCTACCATTGTAGTAATTAAAGAGATAATGTGCCAGTTTATGTATTATTGGATCCCTCACACAAGTAAGTGGAGTTATATTCCTGGATGCAAAAACGTGGCAAGTATCTCTGAAAGACAAAGAGGTTAAGCCATTTAAAATATCTCTACACTGTTCTCCTAGCACAAAAGGTGCATTATCCCTCAAATGAGGGTGTAACAACACTTTCAAATCTTTAGTAATTTATGTCTTAATCACTGTGTGTGGCAGAGATGGAGCTCTGAGGGTTTTCCACGTGGGGAAACTGAGGAAAACTGAGGGGAAGAAAGAGGGTTTTGTAGGGATACTACAGTGGATTGGTGACATCTGGGACAGGGCATCTTCCCTGAGTGAAGCTGGACCCTGATTCAGAAACTCATGCCCAGGAAGTTGCCAAATGTTGGTCTGTAAATAAGAGAAAAGAATAATTTAAGGAATGAAAAGTAACACTCACTTGGTAATGAGGACACTGATGCTGGGTTGTCCAACTTTCCTGGTGATTTTTCTCTCCTCCTAAAACAATGGGATAAGCCTTGCTTATCTCTTACATGAACACTAGATGTTTGCTGGTCACCATTGGGGTTATTAAATCTCCACCCGCTTTGCAATGCACATTTTGGAAAACACTCCCAAGACACAGGTCCCAGTTTGTGTAAAAGTGAGAATACATCCATGGAGCCCTGGCACATTCCAAGCAGGCTGCTGCAGTTGTTCACACAAATTCAGGAAGAAAGGAGGATATAAATTAGGTACTGAGCTGGCATGGAATCAGTCTGTGCATGTTATTACAAAACAGCAACATCCTTGCACTCCATCTCCTGAATCAGTAAATAAAACCCACTCTTCTCTCTCTGATATCAGATATATTGTCTTGGATTGCAAAAAGTAACTATTGAGACACAAAACTGAGAGAAAAGCAAAGGCTTTTCATTCACAAAACAACTTCTGATCCTGACATTTAAACTGGAATTTGTTAACAAGGAAGAATAAAAGCTCTAAAAGACACAGCTCCCCTATTTTCATAAGCAAAACATCCGAAGTTAAAATTCTCCCTGTGCAATGCCTTCAATTAATAATGTACAGTATCTACCACCAATTATAAATCCTTTTTATGAATGCTGAATGTGGTTTGTATCTTTTCTCTCACTTCATCAGATGCCATGAATTGAAGGCTGTAACAGCATCCTGGCTATT
The DNA here is from genome assembly GCA_013400635.1 of Hypocryptadius cinnamomeus. Lineage (NCBI taxonomy): Eukaryota > Metazoa > Chordata > Aves > Passeriformes > Zosteropidae > Hypocryptadius > Hypocryptadius cinnamomeus. Next base: position 85,840 of record VYZP01006537.1, read on the forward strand.
GCTTTTTTTTCCCCCACACAGAATCATATCCAAATTTTTCAATGTTTTTTTAATGCTCCATTTCTCTTAATGGCAAATGAGGTTTCAAAATGTAGAGGAAGTTTTGAAAAGATATTGGTGAAACAACAAATTGGAAAATAAAGGGAGGAAGGGAGAAAAATGAAGTAGTATCTGCACCATATTATATAAGTAGTAGGGGAAAATATTTGGAACATGAAGAGAGAAAGCTTTTAAGTGCTTACAGTAGTGAATTCTGATGTTCTACAGAATTCTCCCTAGAAGAGCAGGGGAAAATTATTAATGGATGTCCAGCACAATTCTGACTTATAAAAAACAAGGACATTTTTATTGCAACTTAAAAAGAATTTTAATTTAAAATGTTTTAAATTCAAAACTTGTTAGGATCTGTCTTTTTCAATTATTTCTGCAGCAAAGTTTGTTTCAATTTGACTGAAGCAGGCACTGCAACACTTGCTCATTTTGCCATCTCTTCAGTGACCTTTTCTGCTTTCTTGCCTATCAGACTTTCACAAATGATGCCAGATCCCTATCATGCCTAATTATTTCTTTATCAGTGCTGCAAAAGTTGTAATTTACATTCTGCAAGTTTTTCTTTCTCATGACTTACATCTGTAGTGATAAAGACTTGCCTTGAAAAATTTATCCAAAAGCAAGCAAACAAGTGCAAACCCTACACTCAAGGTAGTATCTTTGTCTACAAGAAACCAACAACCACTGGTGTGGATTTTTTCCTTTTCCCCCTGAAAAGTTGCATTAGATTTGCTGATGTGTGATGGCCTCAATTGTGCATCCTGCAAACCTTCTCTGAGGAGCTGCTCACACATGGACCATCCCCTCACAGGGAATAAAAGGCACAACACAAAAATCTTCCTCTTACCAGCAGGATCATCCTGTGAATTTTGACTTTGTTCATTTAATGTCCAAATTCATTGTCCTAAATGTGGATTTGTACAGAATTACTGATGTGTCTGAGAAGACCAAACCAAGTTCTAGATTTTATAACACAAGTATTTCTTTTTTTGATGGTTCTTTATTGCTTTTGTTTCCATGCTCACAATGGTAAGGCAGCTTATTTACCTTTTACACCAAACAAATATAAGCACACTCCAAAGCATATCAAGGAAAAGCTAAGTTGGGTAATGCAGCCTCCAGATCTCTGGATAAAGTTACCAGAGTGGAGAACAAGCACAGAAAGTGCCATAATGCCTTTGAGAAAGCAGATAAATATGCCACACCTATTTTATGAGTGCATCTCTAGTCCTTACTGCGCTTACTGAGCTCAGATGTTTGTACAATGTCTTGGACAATGGTCAGGAAGTCCTCTCTCTGCAGGGTGGACAATTCTAACTACCCAGAGAGACAGAACAAGGGGAAAAACCAATAATTACTCCCTGGTCAGTGAGGAAGAGGTCCAGTTTCATGTGCAATGTTATTCAGGAAGTCCAGGGCAAAACTGGGAGTTTTGCCTTAAATTTTTCAATTTACAGTGCAAGTGTTAATTGCAAAACTCTGGTTTAGAGTCATGTACAGATTGAATTGATGAGCCAAATTTTGACAGTTTGTTCTGTGTGACTTTCATTCCTGCTCTAAATTACTGGGTGCTATGACACTCAAGGTAGAGCAGTACAGTGGTAGTTAAGGGTTGTAGTAAGGTCCCCTCTCACAAAAAGAAAATTTAACCCCCTTCTACTAAGTCTAGGGGAAAAATTGCATCTTGAGGACTCGTTTTGAGCTGACACACTGCACTGAGGTGGCTTTTTCCCTCTGCAGCTTGTGTGCAGCAGCTCAGCTCTCTCTGTTTTCCCTACCAGCTGCTCTGCACACAGCACCCCTGTCAGCAGGAAGGTGCAGAGGAATGAATGAAGACTGATGATTAACAAAGAAAGAGGGTGAATATTAATCATGGAGTCAACATTTGATGGGAACACTGATGGAATAGTGGTCCCACTGGAAGTTGTTAGGAGTTGATTTTTATGCCCCAGGGCGGTAGTTTTAAACCAGGACTCATGATGGAAGAGAGGTTGCTTGTAATGTATTAAACAGGCCATTGTGGAAAACATGCCTTCAGCCTCCCCTGCCCTGACTCCTGCTCTGTTGAGAGCTGTAGCCCAGGTCTGCTGTGCACCTACATTCCCCCAAACACCCCAAACTGTAAAGATCCAACCTTTAAACAGCAGCAAAACAGAAACAGGGCATCTCCCTTTTCCCTTGCTGAGCTGCAGGAGAGCCCTCACCACCTCAGGTTAAATCAAGAAACGCTGATGTTGCTGGTTCTCAGCAACTTTTCTGTTGTTCAGCACCCTTGTACTAGATCAGGAGAAAGAGGAGAGTCTGGGACAACTTCCCTAGCTGGGTAATTCAGGTTTGAACTATGGCTATTTGCAACCTGCTCCAAACCTCTTTGAAGGCAAAAGGAGTCACAGCTACATCATGAAGTGGTGTAGTCCTAACCTAGGCTGGAATTTCCTGTATCTCAAATTAACAACTGCACTTCCAATGAATGCCACAAAAGGGACTTCAGCATCTATCCAAAAAGTTCTCTTGGTGTCGTTTCAAAGGGGTTTTATTTGGGGGAGGAGGGGATATAAAAAGAAAGGAGGGCTGTACTCAGAGCTGGTACTCAATTGCTGTTAATTCGGTTGAGGTCAACAGAATTACCAAGTTTCTCAGGGACAGCTCTTTGGACTCCCTGTGGTGCTCCCTCCTCTGAGCTCTACCAGTACTCCAAAGGATGCAGAATCACAGCACACGACACCTTTCCTGAACTTTGCTCCACAAATCAGTCCATACCATGGCTCCTAGCAGGAAAATATCACATGCCCAGCAGCTTTGTGTATAGACAAGGTTAATTTTTCTAAATAAAAGTCTAACTTTAAAAGTACAGACAGATTTCATACTTGCAGCAAAAGGTTAGGCAGAGAATGGGTTGGTTATGCATGTTATCCATGCATTTTTCTATAGATTTGGGCTGAGGTCTTTCACCTCCCAGCAATAATTGCTTTCCCAAAAAGGAAGTGTGTCTGCTCATGGGATGCAGCTTGGCTACCCCTGCACCCATGTGTCCCACAACATGAAGGAAAAAGCAAAGCTGTTCCCTTGAATTCAGCTGTGGGAGGGAGTGCAGTTGGCCAAAGTGCAACAAGTCACAAAGAGTCCCGAAGGCACAAAGCAGAAATTCTCCCAAGTGCACTGAGGCCAGAAGCAGCTGAACAGCACAGCTTTAATCCTCAGTGCTGCATTTTATCCAGAACATTGGGCCTTCAACCACCCAGAAACCTTCAGGGACATTTTCACAGTTAGTTAATGCTGTTCCAGGGCGGGGGATTTGCAGATGTGCAGATTATTTGCCTGGGAGCAAACCCGTGGCCCCTGCTCCTGTTTTTGCCTTGCAGTTCACAGGGTATTCCTGACAGACACCCAGGATTGCTGCTTTCCTGCACAGCAGCTGCTTGTGGCAGCAGCCACAGAGGGGATGGCTCAGGCAGCTCTACCCTGACATCCTTATAAAAGTAGGTGCTGCCTTGCAAAGGGTGAGATGCTCTGCAGCTCCCCTGCATAAATAACTTCTTAATGCATCTGTCATTTCAGGTGTCAGAGCAGAGACAAGGTCAAGCTTGGAGAGAAATCAGCCTGCTCCATCCTTGACCCATCATTCATCACTGCATTTGTCCACAGCCAAACAGCCCAGCTGGTTAACAGGGAAAATACCTTGGCTGAGCTCTAAAAGGGTCCTGTTTCTGCTGTGGAGAAGTTTATTACTAATACTCTTCAGAAAACAGCAGGAGTTTTGATGGACAGCATTGCATGGACATTTTTCAATGGAGAAGTTAAAATCCTACACTGTGCACCCAATCCCAGGGCTGGGGGAGACAAGAGGTTAATTTTGCAGACAGCAAACTGTGACTGTAAGTTATTAGAGATTCACAGTGGTGGGGATATATGAGCTTTGCCTTCACCTTCCCTCTTGGATAAAGTACAAGCCATCCTGGCTGTGTTAACAGTACCATGACATCCAGGTGCCCCCTCATATCATCAGGCAGTAATTAGCACTGATTTCACAGGATTAGGCATGGTTATTAAAATACACACCTGAATTCATGCTCATTCATATAAATTTCAGCTACCTTTACAGGAAAGATTCCTAGTTCCTAAGGAAAAAGGAAACTTTAAAAGGTGAAGCTTTGTCCTTGAGGCAAAAAACTATGTGCTTTAATCACTCTTATGAATTGCTGGCATTTGTGTGAGGGTTTGGAATTTTGGAAGGGTGAGGTAGGAAGAAGGCATATAGGATTTCTCCCCTGAATGCAGGATAGACAGTGAAACGTTAGGAAGAGTTGACCTCTGAGGTTCATTGGTGAGGTGGTTGCAGCTACTTTGTGATGGCTTCATTGTGCTCACAGCCTTAATAAATCTTGTCACAGTAGGAAATGCAGAATGTGGGACACACACAGATTTGGTACAGACCCAGGCTGACCTCTAAGTCTGACTCCTTTCAGCTGAGACAGCTACACCTGCAACATTTTAAAAAACTCTAATTTTTATACACACAGACATCAGTTAACAGTTTATGGGCTCAGAAACAAGTTCCCACAGCGTAAAAAGTTTCCAGCTCCCACCTAAGCCGTGGTGAACGCCCCTGTAGGATCAGCATGACAGTGCAAGAATTTTCCACTCAGTGCAGCTTCCCATCACTGCGAGCTGCATGGAGCTGTGGAGCTGGCAGAGGCTCTGCCATGGAGCACTCAGCAGTGTCTGTGGTAGTGCCCTGTGGCAGGAGCAGGCTGAAGTGTGATGGCCAGGCAGGGCAGGGATTACACTGGGGTTACACACAGAGTGTTATCTCTGCCCCTGTTCCTGGGCATGGCAAGAACTTGACAAGATTTAAATGAATTTTTTGGTCTTCTGCAACTGGTGATCAGCTGGCCCCTTTCAGAGGCACTGCACTCTGCTGTGCACCATGGTGAAAGCTGGTTGCAAAGCTGTTTTTTTAGCTCACCATGCTCTTTTCTCAAAGATTTCACCTTCATTTATGTGCACCAGTTGCATCATGCCAGTGTTCCAAGAGCCAAAGCATTTTGAGAGGCAAGGTGACCACGTCTTGCAACCACTGAATTACTCACAGGTACAAGCAGCTTACCCAAACTATCAGTAACTGCTCTGCCTACTTTAAAAAAATAGCCCTAAGATTGCCAAAGTGGTGCAGTTAAGAGGTGAGATTTTCAGTGAAATATATTAGATCCAAAAGTCCTGTGGGCAGTGTTGGCTGAGGCGTGTGCCCATCACCTTTGAGATCCAAGGCTGCACAAAAAGCACCCTCAGTTTAAGGAATGAGTCTCTCTTGCCCTCCAGCATTTGTTACCCCAAATCTTACAGCATTCCTCAGCTAAGTTCCCGTCATCTCTCTCCCGGTGCCGACTCAGCAGCTCCATTAGCCCCTCGTTTGTTTGCTGGGAAATGTGCTCCTCTGCTTTGTTTCTTCGGACCTAGCATTATTTTTTTTTGCCTCTTTCCTCTCTCCACAGGGTGACAGCTATTTTATCACCTACAACATGAAACGCTGAGCCTGTTGTGCAGGCAAAACATTTGCAAAGGGGCAGGGGGTACACAGAAAGCAGTAGGAAATTGATAAGGGCTGTAAAGTAGCTTTATAAAAATGCCGACAAGCCTGTTCAGGGCACAGAGCACCTGCACCTCTGCCCCCAGCAGCGCTTCCTTCAGATGCTCCTATTGTTTTCATTACTATTTGTGACTCCATCATTAATAAATTACTTTTTTTTTTTTTCTGTTGGCTCCAGCCACCAAGGGAGCCAGCAGGTGCACCACTTTTACAATTAGCCCTTCGTAATGCATGGTTGGCAAGAAAAGTTGTCCACAAGCTGCAGAGTTTTACCGACTGGATTTCTGCTTGATGGCCACAACTCTTGGAGCAATTAGAGAAGAATGTGCAGGAAAGCACCTTAATGCATCTGCTCATCTGGCCAAAAACTTCCACAGAGAGGCTAAATCCAAGACTTTGAGTCCTGCTCATGAAGCTGGGACAGAGGGAGAATGCAGGGCAATGACAGCAAGCTATGGCTTTTTAAAAGCATCATTTCTACCACATAGTACACTTTTCTGCTTTGATTCCCATGTATTCCACGGTTCTGATCAAATAGAAGAGAGGTGAGACTGAAAGGCTGGTGAAACTGGGCTGACTTTGGTTTGAGAAGGGGAAGTAGAGCAGCCAACTCAAAAAGTTGCTTATTTCCATCTCTCAGTAATCAAGTCTGTTCACACCAGGGCTCTGCTCTGCCACAGCAGAATTTTCTCTTCAGTCATGCTGGGAAAATTATGGATATACTGAATTCCCTTTCTCATTTGATATGACTTTCTAATTACCATCATATCTGCATTTTCCTAAAGGGTGACACAGTGTTTAAACAGCAGCTAAGGGGAATGGGCTGTGGTTGACTTTGAATGGGTTAGGTCAGGGGCTGTCAGCTTCTGGAGTGCAAGTTATTTCATTTCCAATGAGCACTTTTCCCCCATACAAAAACAAACAAACAAAAAAACCAAAACAAAACCCAAAAACCCAAAACAACAACAAAAACAAACAAACAAAAACCCCACAAAAACAGGATAAGAAAACACATAAGAGGAAAGAACATAAGAGGAAAGAACATAAATTATTTGGTAATGCCTAAACAAAATTAACAGTAAGTGAGAAATCCTAGGAAGAGGAACTTACCACAGATTTCAAAGCCAGCAAAGCCAAAGAAGTTGTGTGCCTGCTTCTGGCAGTTTTCCTTCAGTCCTTGTGAGCTTGGGTGTTTCACACAGTTCTGAGGACAAAGCTTGCTGGCATGTCTGGTGAAGACAACCAGCTAAAACACATGGGGGCAGAGGAAAGCAGAAAAACAAATATTAAAGATGGCATATCAATGTCAAAACCCTCCAAAATCAGAGCTTGCACAGAGCAGGCCCTATTGACTCTGCTGTCCTGCCCTCGAGAGCCACTTCTCCAGGATGCTCCAGAGGAGGAGGAACGAGGCCTGCAGCAGGAACAAGTAGTAAAATCTGCTACAGAACAGCCTAGAGACTGAATCAAGCTTTAATTCACAAGTCCCCTTCAAAATCCCTTTCTGTGAAAGGCAAAACTTGATGTTATATGAATCACTTCCAAAGAAGCATCCAAGCTCCTTCTTGTGTGTTGTTAATTTGAATGGGACAACATTTTTAAAAATGTAACTTTTCCCCCCTAACTTTGCATGATGGCAAAAGCAGAAACTTTTCAAAAGACTGTCTTGAGAGATCTGGAAATCACCATGAATTCAACACAGCAACACCTGAGACAAGAAAGCCCTCACTGCAAATGATTTGGTGTAGAGGTCCAAATCTCTGGTGAGAATCTTAATCACTACATGATCAGGTCATTCTTTGTGACCCAACAAGTGTTCAGTCTTAAAAAGAGTAAAATAATTCTGACAGGAGAGACTGCAGAGTTGAGCCAGTAGCTCTTGTATCAAGTTTAATGGATGGAGACAGCACGGGAGCACTTTGGGAGAGGAGTCCCACCTGTGCCCCCTCACCAAACCCACATCACTCAGTTCACGTTTGGTGTTGGTTTTGTACCTTCCTGAGAAAAAAGCTCATTGTGGTGAAAAATGGCAACATTTCTCATGACCCAGGAGCCTCTCAAGAAGGAGAATTTAAGGCAGGAGCAGTTAGAAAAGTGTTTTAATAGGAAATTAAATGAACACTTGACTCAGAACCACAGAAAGAGGTGGGGCCAAGCTGATGTTTTCTGTGTAGCTGAGGTGTATCCTCACTGCAATCCAGCTGTCATGATCATGGCCTGCCTGTGATATCATTGTGATTTTCCTGTTCTCTGCAATTCCAGGGCAAATTGCTAATGAAAGACTAATCTCCTACTACAGATTTTAGTCTGAGGTCCACAGCACCAAGGTGGCAGCTCCCACCTGCACTAAGACCTGCAAAATGACAACAGCCTGAAATTACTTACAGTATTCTCCACCTTAACATGTGATTTATAACAACATGCAACTTCATTCAAATGCTCAAAGCAGATTCTCCTGGCCAGACTTTTCTAATTCATGTTCCTAAAAAAAACCCCAAAAAATTAAAGAGCAATAATCCAAGAGGGAGGGGAAAATCACAGTGCAGTCAGATACAACAGAGGATGCAATTGTTAAAAAAAAAAAAAAAAAGAGAAAAGAAGAAAGCGAAACAAAAAACAATGAACACAAAAAAACAAAAAAGAGGAGTTGAAGTCAGAGTATAGTTTAATTTCAGCTTCAAAATCAGTTCTTGATATAGACAAAATGAGTCACCTAGCCCTGATCCTGGGCAATTTGACAAAATTTGCTTTGTTGAAATTTGCTAAATAATTGCACCTAAAAAACTCTGTTTTCCCTATTTAGAGAACACGGGGATGTTTTCCCTTTTTTTTTCCTCCTCATTTCCAGAATTAACAAGGCTTCCTTTGTGTGTTTGCTTTGCCTGGCTGTGAGCAGGAGCCCTGCCCAGCCCCAGGGCTGTGTTAGAGGTGATGTTCCAGGGGTGCAGCCCCTCTCTCTCCCCTGCCCCAGCTCAGTCGAGGCACACACTGCCATATGTCTTGCTGAGGCCACATATTGTTAAGCCATTAGACTTTCTCCTGCAACCAAAACACAGAGCCCCTGAGCTCCTTCCCTTTACTTGACCTGAACTATAGGTTCTGCTCGCAGTAAACTCAATCACTGTCCTTTCTCAGGCTGCTATTAAACCTTGGCTCTAAGCAGCCAAGAAATTAATCTCTGGTGCCCGACCTCTCTCAGCCCCAGCGAGCTCTACAGCAGCTCTGCACAACCTTTGATCCCCATCTGCATGGCTTCATCCATAAACAAAAGTACCTTGTGGAGTCCAGTGAACCCAGCTGGTCCCTCACTAACATCATCTGAACAAAAAAAAAAAAAAAAAAAAAAAAAAAAAAAAAAAAAAAANAACAGAGCATGAAGCCTTTCAGCTTGGAAGTTTTATGTTCTGCTTTCAAATCTTACCTTTAGAGTAAAAAAAAAAAAAAACAACAACAACAAGAAATTAAATCAGAACATCCTGTCTCTGATCTGCATTTTCTGGGGTTCACATATATATTCACACTGTAATGAGTGAAAAACATTGCTTTCTCCACTTGCCAGCTCCTGTGTGATTGAGTGAGACAGTGCCACACATCCCTCTCCTCTGCATATCTGGGATGCATGTCACTCTGGCAGTATTGCTTGTTCCTGGAGAGGGACTAAATCATTACACGTTTGTTAATCCATCATTCATCCTGACAGCTGCTGGTGCTTGCTGACAGCTCCGGGCAGAGGACAGCCACCAAACCCTGGTGAGCTTCACATTCAAATTCTAGCTAAGGCATCAGCATTTCAGGCAGGTTAGGTCTGCCTCTGGAAGTTTTATTTTGATGATAGTTAGCAGGATTGCTGCAGCATAAACTGCTCTCCAGACTGCCGAGGACCAAACAGATGGGAAAAGCATTCATGTGAAAGAGATAGCCATAAAAATAACTTGGGCACAAAGGAAGTATTCTTATCAATTTAAAGGTGAGGAATCAAGGCTGAAAGTAATAAATCAGTTTTCTTAAGGGTGCAGAATATTTACAGGAAAGTAAGAACTGAGCCTCAAATCTTAATCTACTGCCCAACACCTTTTCTACTAAAACTTGAAAGAGTCCAAGAGAAATCAACCCCTCATGCTCTGCCAAATGGGAGAGCAAAACTGGTTACATCCCTCTGAAAAGCCTCACCTTCAGGTGGGCAGAAATTCATCTCTGGTAAGGTCTGGACTCACACACCAATGCAGGCTGGCTTAGCATAGCTGATGAGGCACTTTGGGACTCAAACGAGCTGATGTTTTTTTCTAAATGCAAACAATAGACAATCTCCTTCTGTTTTATAACACTCTTTTCTTCTCCATATAAGCCATTCAGCAGTCATCAATTGACTGTTTTTCAATTTTAGTGATGATCAGTTTATCTTTTATAATTTTCAGAAGTTCTCAAGAGACTCTCCCCTCTCACTGAGCACGAACACACAAACACTTGACTTGGCATTTGCCACAAGCAAGGAGACAAAAGCCCACACTCTGGGGGCGGGAAAAAGCATTGGAAACCTTGTAAAATATATGCCCTTGGAGAGTCCCACTCCCTTCTGTTTCTCTCCCCCTCCAATTTTCATCCTCCTCCGCTGTGCAGGAGAATGAGTCAATGGCATATATGGTTGTGCTCTGACCCTGGGGGTGCAGGGGTGCAGCAGCAGAAACAATAACTAAATTATACTAAATTTTCCAAGTTCAATATCAGTTGTGCATACAAGGCAAAGTTAAAAATCCTCCTGATCCTCTATCTGTTCTGGAAGACCCCAGACAGGGAGCTCCCTGCCTTCCCTCGCTGCCCCATCCCCGCACAGCAGCGCCTCTCGCAGTGGGGCTCCAGCAAAAACTCAGCTGCAGAAAGGAGCTCTCAACCTCAAGGGCAGCTGTCAAGCCCAGAAGGGAAAACACATATGAGATCACCAGCAAAACTATTTGGGCAGTGCTGCTATCAAGCCTTTTAAAGAGCAGCCCTCAGTTAATTCCTTTTAGAGGTCTTTGTTCCAGCATCTCCCTTCTCGCAGCTCCCAGCCAGGAGCACGAGGAGACATGATCCTTCCCATGGAAGAATTGCTGTCCACAGCTACTCCTGCTCAATAAGCTTTGTCACAGACTTGAGACTATTTTTGGAAGCTTTAAAAATATCTAAGGGGCACCTTTCATTTTTACTCAGACACAGCATCTTTTTATGTTTAATAGATTTAAAAAAAATATTTCTGCTTAGCGTCAACATGCTTTTCTGTTAAAAATAAAACAGCTGAGCTAGCCAGAAGATTTGGGCAGGAGGAAATTCTATTTATAGAAACTTTTACAACAATTCTCACATGCTGATAAGGATCATTGTGAACCACAGACTCCACGGAGGGGTAGTGTGGGGATGAACCCGACACGGGAGGAGCCAAGGCAGCAGCACAGAGGAGACAAAGAGCTCTGGGATCATGCCCTGGTGAGGACAGGAGCAGCCCTGAAGGAGGACACTCAGGAGCAATGCAAGTTCTTCTCCAAAGACAGCAAGCCCAGGAGCTGCACAGGGCAGTGCAAATTGCTGCTCTCCCGAGGCACACAGCCTCTTTTTGCATTTTATGCACTGACTGGAGAAGTATCTGCATTGTATTGGTTGGTGGTGTGGCTGGACAGTCATGGAAGAGGAGAGGGACCTCTGAAGTGCTGTACAAAGAGATTTCCTCCAGTGCATCCACTGTTCCTGTCTGTCAGACTGAGCCTTCCTCAATCTGTGCCCGAAGTAAAGAATAATCAGCATGTCTGCGTTATCAAGATGGGGGGGGAAAACGGGGAGAAAATGGCCAAATTTTCCTCTCCATTATAGGGACATCAAAAATTACAGCCTTCAAACCATGAACAATAGGAAGGTGGGAGCAGATCTGATTTGAAAGTGTAGAGCAGATACATCAAGATAATAATAGAAGTGAAATAATGGCAGGGGTGTCAGAGGAGGAGTGAGTCAGACCAGCAGGCTTCTCTTCCAAGCCCTGCCACCAGTCTGCCACATGACCTTGAACAAGTTCCTTTCTCTGTTTGTACTGCAAATTTCTCATCTACAAACCTGTATCTACCTAGCTTGGAAAATGCCTGGGTTTGCAGGTATAAAACATGACATGAACCAAGTACTGCTGTCACATTACTACCCCTGGTTCAACATTTCTCTAAAAGAATAATCAAATATCTCTGGAAATCAATGATTAGCAACTTCTGGAAAAGACTGGGTCAAGTCCTGGTCCCGTAAAAACCCTCTTGAAGCAGGGGAAGCAGGATTTTATATCCAAGAAATAAGGCATTTTCATGTCCTTCCATAGTTAAAATAACCTAGTTTGAGCCTTCAGATGAATGTAATAGATGTGATAGCCTAAACAGATAACTTCTGAGATTTCACTTTAATTCTCAAGCATCTCTATGTTCCCAGAGGCCCATTGCAAACAGGGATGTTACAAAAAACAGAGTTTAAGACATGCCATCCATTGGCAATCAGATAATGTACATGGAAGTCTTTTTCTTGTAAAAAATGAGACAACTGCTCATGAGACAACCTTACAGGGCCTTATTTGGAAGTAAAGTTGGTATTAGAGTAAAGCTAAGCTACATTTTTGTTTCAATACCAAGCAGCAGAAAGAGAAGTGAAAAAGAGAAGCAAGGAGGAAGAGACAAGCACCCAAAGAAGATTTGGAATTACTTTCTCATTTCTGGATTCTTTACAAAGCTGCTCTTTGTTGGCCTCTACCAATTGGAATTTCCCCACAGATGATAATCAAGGATATCTTCTAATTGTCTAGGGGTTCTCTCCTCAATTTTTTCATGTACCTCTGTAAGAAAGCACAAAGAAACAAGAGAATAATCCCTTCAAATTTGCTCAAATTCTGGTCAATTTGGTCAAATTAAAACACCCCACCGATAAACACAGACAACAGGCCATGTTGGATTCTCCTTGGTGGGGAAGACATCATTTTTGCAGTGAGTACTTCACTCTACTTAGAGGGGTCCAGCAATTTTCAAAAAGAAAATCACCTTCCTTCACACTTTACAAAATGCTGAGCCACCCTAAGAGCTCCCAGCTTCCAGGCAGGAGCAGTGCCTTGCCCTGGTTGCACCACTGCCCATGCAGGAGCCTCCTGCACACTGCATAACATGTTCTACAGGGTTCTCAAAAGAGTCCTTTGATATTTTTCTGAAAAATGACCATTCCTTTAAACAATGGCTCCTCTTCTCCTGGTGCTCTGCAATGGGACTCGTTTTCCACAGGCAGCACCTCGGCACCAAAGTGCTCCTGGCACCAGGCTACCATTTGTGCTGTAATTAAATTGAATCCACTCCTTGGCTTGGCTTTATCCCTGAACAATACCAGCATGTGAGCAATCCATTCTCAGGGCACTAATACATCACTGGGGTGAGCTCTGGCCGTGATGTATGGGCGCAATACATCAGAGTGCACTCCTGCTATCAGGATCTATGGGCACCATACATCATCAGGGTGAGCTGAGTGCTGATGGATGGCTCCAAAGATGGTACTGTGCAGCACTGGGCTAGGCCAGGACCAGGAGGATAAAGGTTGGCACCACTGTTACCTGATTTCCCAGGGTTATAGTGCTGGCACTGAACCAGCCCTCCTGAACTGGAGTCTAACTTTAGCTCCTTATTTATTTGTCCTGAGGTACTGGAAGTCCCTCTCTTGGGATGCATCATCCTCCCAGAGGTCCCAGTGGGTGGCTGGCACACAATTAGCAGGTGTATATTCTCAGCTTGATGTGGGGGGTTCAGCCCATTAACACTAATGGCAGCTGTAGTGCTGATGCTCTGTATATCACCAGAGACAGGCACGAGCTCAGCCTCACACCCACGCCAGAGCACCTGCAGATTAGTGGGAATAAAACCCTCACAATGCTCAGAAAACCCCCTGAAACCCTGAAAACCCCCTACAGTAACTTCACTGTTTTCAAATATTCACCCTCTTGAGAAAACTTGCCCAAATTTAAAACATAAACCTGTCCAGCCTGCGGAGGCAGAGCATCCCATGTTCATGCTAGAATGAGGAAAGCAGCAGTCTAGAAGTGTGGACTGTGACCCCACTGCGAACAAAATCCACCATTCCCTTGATCAACCCATAAGAGCTCTGTAGGGAGCATAACTGCAAAGCAGTGCTGCTCCAGGGTCTGGGGGGATGATCAGGGCAGGGAAATGGGGCACTACAGAGGCAGAAAGGAGGAAAAGAGAAACATTTGCTGTCCTTCAGACCTCCCTTTTGCAAACAGGAAAGTTAAAGTATAGAAGAAGATGGGCTCAGCAGGGAGTTTTAGGGATATTTGCTCAGGAGGAAAGTGGCCAAGGAGAACCCTAAATGAGCACAATCGTGCATCATCCGAGTCTGTGCCTGGGCACTCTGAGCTAGTGCTGGGGACAGCAATGTCCTGGGGAGCAAAGGTGCTAAAAGCAATCTCTGTGCTCCTTGTGGAGTCACTCAGGGTCTCCCATAAAGCAGACTTACTACTCTTGTGAAGGAAGTAACAGGTATAATAAAATACAGATATCCCAGCCAACACCTCTGCCCAGCCCAGCCCAGCCCAGCCAGTCCCAAGGGGCAGTGAGGGGACTCTGGGCCAAGTCACAGCATGTCCTTCTACCCCCTCAGCTCCTCAGGGCGGGATCTGACCCTCAGCACAGCCACCACCACCTCCTGAGACCACCACAAGGACACAATTTTCCTTACACCACACAGGGAAGTGCTGGCACAGTCTGGGGGAGAGCCAGCCCTGCCTGGTGCACCCAGCTCTCCTGATGGGTGGCAAGTTCAGCAGCTTTACTGAGAGGTCAAGTCTTGATGTCCTTAAAAATATGGGCACAGTGATTTCCCTCCAGATGTATCCCCATAGTTTTCTTAATAAAAAACAGTTCAAAAAATCCCAAAGCATTGACTGAAATAATTTCTCAGACTCTCAATCTAGTCTTTGAAAACAACCTGGAAATGACATTCTCATTAATTACACCCCATGTACCTGGAAAATGACAACACTGCCAAGCTGAGTGCAACAAGAAAACAGAAAACAGCTTGGGCAGGTGGATACCAAGCACACTGTCATGAAAAACTCCTTCTCTTCATGCAGGGGAGGGTGCCAGAGCCCAGTGAGGAGCAGCAGCAACACTGATGGCAGCAGACCATTTGTGCACTGGAGCCACAGCAAGCAGTGGCAGCAGCACCTTCCAGTGACACCCAGCCACCACACAGAGGGAATTTCTGACAATATTTTCCCTTGTGAAGGCAAGACAAGCTCAAGCCAGACAAGTCATTTGTCTTTGCTCACTCTGTGAGTTCCTATCAGTGCAGTAGGGTTGGTTACTGGAGCTGGGGGTTTTCCCCACCACAGCACAGGGCAAAGTCAGGGGTCTGCCCCTTGCTGACTCCAGTGCAAGTCAGTAGGAAGTAGATGTAAACTACAAACACCAAAAAGTGAGAAAAAGATTTGGTATCTCCTTCTACTTTGGTAGAAGACTCTGAAAATTCATATATGAAGAACATGAAGAGAAGCAAGTCTCTCTAAACTGGGGAAAAGTCTGGCTAGTGTGAGTGATGAAGGGGGTAAAACAGCCCAATGAGGGACTGTGACATGCCAATGAAGGACTTGGAAAACCTGCATTTACTGGTCTGCAAAGGACCAATAAACTTCTCCAGACCACCAGTGAAACTGGAGAACAGCACTTACCAAAAGTCAGGAGCACTCACAAGAACTCGAGCAGTCAGGTTAAATCTCATTGAAGCTGGAAAATGTGCTCCCTTTTCTGGCACTGTCACCTGAAACAACAGCGTTTGTGCCCCAGCTGGAACCTGAGATCCCCGGTGGGTGGGGCTGGCACTGCCTCCAGCCAGGGCTGCCCCAGGGGAGCTCCAGGGAGCGCAGCAGGGATGGAGAACACAGCCCAGCCACAGCC